>JAWMRA010000058.1:2713396-2753242 GCA_035584735.1 Pseudotriccus pelzelni | reverse complement strand
AGCCTCGGTCGCACACGCGCCGCCCTGGAACAGCCCGGTGCTCTCTTGGGCCAGGCTGGGGATTTCCACCTCTGTGCCTGCGGCCTCAGAGGCCTCTGAGGCACAAGCCCTGCTCAGCAGCCTGGCAGTGCCGGCTGATGGTCCATCCTGCCACAGAAAGGGGCAGTGCAGCTGCCCAGCGATGGGCACAGCACTGGCTGGAAGGAGCAGAGTCTCGTGCCTTGCACGTGGTGGTGAAGGGCATTGGCACCTCTGTGATTCCAACAGAGGTTTTGTCCTGGGAATCTCCACATCCTCGGAAGCTGCAGCCTCCACCACAACCCTTGCAGTGACAAGGCAGTTTGCAAATCTGAAAAAGGAAAAAATAATCAAAGTCACCCACGAGGAGCTCTGGGATGTGGCTAGCGTGTGACCCCTTCTGTCTTTCCGGGTAGAGAAGCCAACAGTTCCCCTCTCTCCTGGCTTCTCTTTCACCAAATCAAACAGATCCATGTGGCTGCTGTCACTGCTTTGCATAAATCAGGAGATCCAGCTTTGGGGTATTTCCTGTAAGCAGCACATCTGTGGCCATACTTTCTGGTGCAATAGACTTTAGCCTGGAAGCAAAAGCACACAAACAATGCTAATTTCATGCTGACTGGAGTAGATTCCAAAGGAAAGAAGAGTTGGGAAAGCACCTACTTAAGAACTGAGTAAGGATATTATCGCTGATCTGAATCTCGGGCTGTGTGTGTTACTGTTGAGTACACAGTGCGGTTTCAGACACGGCCAAAGACAAGGAAAAATGATTGTTTCGGGGTAACCACAAGGAAGATGAATGCAAATGTATTCCTGTAACTGGGAGAGTTCCTCGCTCCTGAGTTGGGCTCTGGTACATGGCCTCGGGGAAGCAAATTTGCAATTACCTTCATGAAATTGTTTAGGGATGATTAATCAGAAGTCAGAGATGTGAAACTTTTGCACGTTGTGCAATGTTGGTTCAATCCCTGCAGTTCCCCACAGTCTGCAGGGGTGGTTTAGCGCCTGGCAGGGGAGAGGTACCGGCGGGTGACAGATGCTTCCTGCCAGCGCTTATCTCCTCCGCACGCCCGGGCTGATAAGCTGCCACCGGCTGAATCACAGCCACCTGCATCATCGGGATCCAAGTGGTGCAAGGGACGCGTGGCAGAGACCCGGTCCCCTCGAAGTGCGCGGCCGAGGTGTGGCCCATGTGGGCACCCTCAGGGCAGGTGCCACCACGGCAGAGATGATGCTGCCACCACCCCAGCCGTGCTCCGCACGTCCATCAGCAGGTCACCGGCTCTCCACTGTCACCCTGTGCCACGTCCACGCACCGGTGGCTGGAACTGCAGCTCACACAGGACATAAAAACCCACAAAGCCCCTTTGCCGACACGCCTGAAGCTCGTGGCTGTGTGACACGTTCCTTCTGCCCGAACGCTGCCTACGGCTCAGGCTGTGCTCAAACAGCAGCAGTGCGTCCCCGGGGACCCTCAGGGGCTGTCCTTGCACCCAATCCCACCCGCCGTCCCCAGCCCCCTGTCCCAGCTCCTTCTCCCGTGTCAGCTCGTGGGCCAGGGCCTTGTTCTCCTGCCAGCTCCAGGCACCCAGCACGGTGAGGGACAGGGGGGCAGCACCGCCGTGCCCCGCACACCCCAGAGGGACAGGGGGGCAGCACCGCCGTGCCCCGCACACCCCGCGGGGACAGGGGGTGCACCCTCCCTTGGGAAGCACCACACACGCGTCCGGAGCTCTGGGACTCCGTTTGACCCCCGGCTCCGACAGGGACGGCGGGACTGAGAAAAAGGGCCGGAGACGGAATGTCAGTGTTTTAACGTTTGTAGCCAAGAGCTGGGAAACCCTCTGGGGGAGCGGCTCTTGTGCCCCACGGACGCTGTGCCGCAGCACTGCCCGGGCTGGCTCGGAGCTCTGCGGGCTCCTCGGGGCGGCACGGGCAGCAGGAGGGCACATTTCCCTACGGAGCGGCCCGTCGGGGTTAGGTCAGCCAAGCTGCGACAGGGTTCACACAAGCCCGAGGTGTCCGCAGCCGGGCCCGTGCCCGTGTCGGTGCCCCCGTCCCCGACTGCGCCGGGAGGCAGCGGCGGGGCCCTCAGCGGCGGCGGGGCCCTCGGGGCCCTCGGGGCCCTCAGCACCACCACCACCAACACCAACACCAACACCAACACCACCAACACCAACACCAACACCACCACCAGCAGCAGCAGCAGCAGCAGCACCAGCAGCAGCAGCGGCGGGGCGGGCCGGGAAGCGGCCGCCGCTCCGCCCCGCTCTGCCCTTCCGCCCCGCGCGGCGCTCCCGGGCCCGGTTATAAAGCGGCGGCCGCGCCCGCCCCGCTCCGGCCCCGGGGAGATGCGGCGGCGGCGGCGAAGGCCCGGTGCGCGCGGGGGGAGCGGAGCGGGGCGGGCGGGCCGGGAGGGCAGCGGAGCGGAGCGGAGCGGGGGTGGCGGGGCCGCTGCTGACGCCGCTGTCGCCCCGCAGGTCCGCAGGGCGAGCGGAGGCCGCGGGCGCCCCGCCGGGAGCCATGAGCGCGGGCAGCGTTGCCCCGGGCTGGCCTGAGGCGCTGCCGGGCGCGGCCCGGCCCGCGGCGGGGATGAGCGGCAGAGAGAGCCCCGAGGGGCCCGGGGACGGCCCCGAGCTGCGGCTGAAGGTGGATTTCTTCCGCAAGCTCGGCTACTCCTCGGAGGAGATCCGCGTCGTGCTGCAGAAGCTGGGCCTGGGCGCCGACACCAACACGGTGCTGGGGGAGCTGGTGAAGCACGGCCCGGCCGAGCGGGACGGCCCCGAGGCCGCGCCCGAGCCCGCCGAGGCCCCGCTGGTCCCCCGGGGGGGCGCCGGCAACAAACCCCCCGTGCCCGGCCCCGAGGAGACCGAGGGCGACAACCTGAAGCCCATCGTCATCGATGGCAGCAACGTGGCCATGAGGTGCGTGCGGGGCTGGGTTTGCGTGACCCCCGGGCTTGAGCTGTGCCAGCCGCACGGGAGGGGGGGGAAAACTCCGGGTTCTTCGCCCGAAGCGGGCACCGCTGGGTGCCCGAGGGGGCTGGTAATACTTTCCGAGGTGTCTGGCTAACAACGCGCGGCTTTCGCGCGGACGAGCATCACGTTTGGCAGTGCGGGCTGGCCCTGGCACGGCTCTGCCCGCGCAGAGCCAGCGGTCACGGGGCAGTGACGAGGGCGGCCCGGCTTCCTGCGAAACACACGTTTCCTCCTGCGCTCCAGCGCGGAGGGGACAGCTGAAGATACATTGTCCTCTTTAATCGGTGGCTTTGTGTCAGTTTCCGTGTCGGGAAGTTGCTCAATGTATAATTATAGGGTTAATTAAAGAAGACTTTGTAATACAGAGCTGTCTCCGGCGTTGGAGCACATCTCCAAATTGCGACTCTTGTAGTTTGGTGGATTTCTGTACAACGTAGAGAATGAAGTGTTGAAGGTGTCGCCGAAGCAGGGCTGTGGCTCATTCTCAGCATCTTGGGTGTCCTGGTGCTGCTGCCACAGGTCCCGTCAGACACTGTGGCCACAGCACCCAGAATCTCAGGGCTGGATATTTATTGGTTCGGTGTCCCAACTTTCACCCTGGCCTTTGCTCCCACGATGGTGAGCATTGCCTGCCCCCACCCCAAACCCAGTAGTGTGTGCTCCTCACCTCTGCTTGGAGCGGTCCTGGGCTCTCTGTAGTTTAATGCCCCAGGTTCAGAATTGGGCTCTGAAAGCTCTTTCTGGTGACGGAAGTCACCTCCTGTGCTGTGTATGTTTGTGTGCAGATTTTATAAGAAATAATCCTGGGTGCAGGCAGAGCTTCTGTATGTGTTGTGGTAGGTTTGTCTGAGGTGAAAGTGCTGCATGGAGGTTGGCTTGCAGGTGTGGTTTTTCTCCAAGCGCTGGTTGACAATTCCGAGAACAGGACTGAAAAAAGTTGGGGCACAGTGGGCTGTGGAACTGGGGCAGAGCTCAGGGCAAAGGAGGAAATGGGGATGGCAGTGGAGTGTGAAAGCCATGTCCAGGGGCCCTGCAGGAGAGCTTATTCTTATTCCAGCCCTCTCCACAGTTTTTCGGGCACTATGGAAAATGGCCCATTGTGAGCTTGGACTGATAAGTGGCAGCGAAGTTTACCTTGGATAAGTGCTGGAGCATTAACAGCAGGATTGGGTGTGTTTGTTAATGAGGAGCCTCTTACCCGTCAAAGTCATCCCAAAATACAGAGGGGAGCTCGCAGCAACTGTGAGTCAGGGCAGGCCAGAGCCCAGGGTCTCACATGAGAGAAGCAGTATGGCTTTTTTAAGCAGTTTGCTAGAAGGGGAATTCCATTCTGAAACTTCCTGCATCGATGGTGTGATGTTCCCTGCTGATTCATTTGCAGTGTGTACCGCGGCCTCCCTCAACAGCTCTTGACAAACTTATGCAAATCACAGTGGAAATTAGTTTTTACTTCCTTCTAAGGGAATTTTTCTTTGGCTGCTGCCAAATCAGATCAGCCCAATTAGCTGCCTTCTGGAGGATTGAGGTTGGTAGCAGGGACTTAAAAAAACCCAGGGACTCAAAACCCAAACCAAAGCGTACAACCCACCAAAAAACACTGCTTTTTCACGTATCCCTCTGAAAGATTACGTGCCTGGATATTTATAGCTATACTCGTCTGATGTTAGAGACAATTTTTAGAGCACCTTTTGATGTTGACTGTGAGCCTTCTGTAATTTGGGATTCTTATTGGAGATACGTTAGGCGTCTTTTTCGATGTTAGTTGTGATGCCAAGTGTTTTAGTTTTTAGAACAGGTATCTTTGTACAGCTCTTCAACCTTCTTTGTAGTTTCAGAGAAAGGGTGAAGCCAGGAGGGGAAGTGAAGTTTCTCTGTGGTGGTGCTGCAGTGGTGCCTCTGCAGGAACGGCTCTGGGGAGGAGCCACTGGGCTGCCGAAGGCTGGTGGGAGCTGAAATGTCATTTAGGTGTAGATGGGAAGAGTAAGACTTGGGAGAGGTAGTGACCAGGTGGAGGAAATCCCTGAATTCTAAGAGCAGCTACCTTCAGTGTAATGCATGTTCCTGGAATGCCCTCAGGGAGCACAGGCTGTTGAATCCCCAGAGCCACAAACTGGGCTGGAATACAGAGATGTTGAAAGTTTGCCAGAACCATTATCAGCAGAAGAGCTGATTGCACTGTAAATACTACTGCTTGTAAAACAGGAGAGGTAGTTTCCTCTTAGAAGTTCTGGAAACTTATTGATATGACCTAGTGAATAATTAAGAAGCACTTTTGCATTGGTACGTGGCTTCTGACATGGTTGTCAAACTTTGTTCTTCAACTGCCATGAGCTGTTCGTTCATCCAGCACTGATCGCATTCCCAGGAGATGTTTCCCTTTTGTGCAAATAGCGTATTTGTTGCTGAGTTTTTGAGCCAGAATGTAATAAAGAAGCATAAAGAGTGCATAAAAATATCTTGTTTTCCTGAAGTGATCAGAACAACTTTGCAAGCAAACTGCCAGTGAGGCACCAGTGCACCCTGGCAGGAGACAACCACTGGCATTAGCTGGCAGTGTAGAACTAAGAGGGTTTGGGATCACATTGTGCTCAGGGCTAAAAATAACCATTGGGAATCCAGGGTTGAAACGGAGGCTGTTTCAGAGCAGCTGCAACAGTTCCAGCTGCTCCTTCCCAGTGAGGATTTGCGTGTTTACGGCTATCCTGAAGCGCTGAAAGGAACGGTAAGGTTGGGCAGGTCTAGGTGAGGGTGTTTGCATGACACAAGCACCGAATGCTGCCTGTGCTCCTCAACACTTCACTGAAGCTTGTCCAGCTTGCTGGCTCCCTTTGCTTGGTGCATTGCCTGACTGGTCTGTACTGAATAATGAAGTAATGAAATCCTTACTTTTCTCCTTCGCTGCAGCCATGGGAATAAAGAAGTGTTCTCCTGCCGAGGTATCCTTCTGGCTGTCCAGTGGTTCTGGGACAGGGGACACAAGGATATTACAGTCTTTGTGCCATCATGGAGGAAGGAGCAGCCCCGACCAGATGTACTCATAACAGGTGTGGAAATACGAAAACCAGAAGTAGTTTTCAGGCTGACTCTGTCACTTAATGAGCTTGCAGAGTTCTGCCTAAGTCAGTAATTAACTTCAGAATGGAAGGTCTGAGTAGTAGGAGATACAGTGAGCTGAGCTGACCAGGGAGAATTAGTCATTAACTTCTCCCCTAAGCAAGCTTTTGCCTGAATCAGCTGGAGTAATTCTGAGAACCAGAAATGTAATACTGCTCTGCTTCTTAACTCTTTCTCATTTCTTGATTTACTTTTTTCCCCTCTTTGAGGGATATACTTTTGTGATGTATTTGACTGAAGCATATTTAGTCAGAATTACTCAAGTTGAGGGGAGTTTTCCCTGAACTTGTAAACAGCTGAGATTTCTGAGTGACTCGGAACAGAGATGATCAGAGCTGAGTACAGTCTGGGTTGTGGAGAGGTGGAATGACATCCCATGAATTTTGTTGTTCACTTACAATGTTGCCCTGTGTGTGTGTGTGGAGGCCTTTGGGCTGTGCGGGTGCGCTCACAGCTGTGTGTGTTCCAGACCAGTACATCCTCCGTGACCTTGAGAAGAAGAAGATCCTGGTGTTCACACCATCCCGGCGGGTCGGGGGCAAGCGCGTGGTGTGCTACGACGACCGGTTCATCGTCAAGCTGGCCCACGAGTCCGACGGCATCGTCGTGTCCAACGACACCTACCGGGACCTGCAGAATGAGCGGCCCGAGTGGAAGAAATTCATCGAGGAGCGGCTGCTGATGTATTCCTTCGTCAATGACAAGTACGGCCCCGTCTTCCTGGGCTCTGAAAAGAGATCGCTTTGAGCCTGCTGGCTTGTTCTAATGAAGCAACAGCAAGTGATACACGAAAAGAGCGAAATGCTGGTACAGAATTAAAAAAAGCAGGAGCGACACAAAGGCAAAAGGAGTTGGAGGCGTCTCAGTAGCTGCTTACGGTGTGGAGCCAGGAGCTCTGTTGTAGTGAAGCTCCCAGGAGAGCTCCAGGGCTTGATTTCCTCACAAGACAGTTGTTAGCAGGCCCAGCAGCAGTTACTAGTTCTGGTCAGCAACTGAGCGCTAAGCCTCTTCTGTGCCTGAAGAAAAGCGTTTTGGGTTGATGTGGACTGGGTGACAGGAGGATTATCCCTGCAGGAAATGGGAGAGCTTTGTAGGGCTCAGATAGCTTTTAATCTTCAGTGAATTTGGAGAGTTTGAGAAGAAATGAAACCCTGACCCAGGAAAGTGAACTGCTCCTGACTGAAATTTGTTTTTCTTTAGGTTTATGCCTCCAGATGATCCCCTAGGGCGTCATGGCCCCAGCCTGGACAACTTCCTCAGGAAGAAACCTGTGGTGCCAGAACACAAGAAACAGCAGTGCCCTTATGGTAAGATGCCTCCTACATGTGAAGGACAAGGTGTCTGTGCAAGTGTCATTCATAGTTCAGTCAAATCCAGCTGCTCATTCTGTGCTCATTCCATGCTCTGCCTTTCCTCGCAGGCAAGAAATGCACTTACGGAATTAAGTGTAAGTTCTACCACCCTGAAAGGATCAACCAGCCCCAGCGCTCGTTGGCTGACGAACTCCGTGCCAACGCAAGGCTGTCTCCAACCAGAAGCACCAGTGCCAAGGAGGAGAAAAAGGGCAAAAGAGGCTCCCAGGCAGAGCTCTTGTGCTCTGTGCCCACGGAGAGTGACAAAAGCTCTTTGCAGAAGGTCTCTGCAGAGAGGAAGAGCTTGGCCCACAAAGCCAAGCCCAGCGACGTTCCCCTTCAGGCCAAAGGCTGTGTATCAGGCAGTGTCCCCCCGAACAGCGGGAGCCACAGGTCCTCTGACAGGTACCAACAGCCTCACATGGACTCTCTGTCTTACATCTCTCAGGAGCGTCTGGACTCGGGCATCGGGTCTCTGGAGAACCAGCTGTCTGACATGTGGCCTCACAGATGTACCAGTCACTGTGATCACTCCCATGCTGAGCAGGTGCCCGTCTGCACCTGTGGTAGGCAGAGACCTGCCTACCCGCATTCTCCCAGCTTAGAGCAGAATGGTCTGGTCTCTTACAAGCACGGCTCCCGTAAATCTTCCTGCTCTGGTGCTAGCTTCTTGCAGTACAGCCCTGAGGGCCCTCGCTCAGGAGCACCCCACTCTTTCTCAGGCTATGGGGTGCCTGTGCACCCAGGCAGTGCAGGGCAGTTCAGCCTGCCCGGTGAGTTCAGTGCCCCCCCGCCCCACTCGCGGGACTTGTGGTCGGAGCCGTACCCGCTGCCTCAGGTGAGATCCCCCGGGGCCCGCGACCCCCGGGCGGTGCAGAGGGGCCTGGGCCCGGCCTACGGGGACTCGGGGCCCTGGGCTGGCTCGGAGCAGTTTGCAGAGGAGCGGGCCAGCGTGCACGTCAAGCTGTGCGGCATCTTCCACCCCCACCTGGTGGATGCCGTGATGAGCCGCTTCCCGCGGCTGCTGGACCCGCAGCGCCTGGCTGCCGAGATCCTCACCTACAAGGCTCAGAACCCGGGCGTGTGAGGCACGTGCTGAGGGCAGCCGGGCACGGGGAGAGCTTGAGCGGGCTGTGTTTGCCACTGCAGCTACCACAGATGCCTTCTGAGTGCTCCTCCTTATTCCTCGGAAGTACCAGGGTCTGATTAGATGCCGAGTGCCAGGGGTGGGGTGCTCACAGCAGATTCTGCTCTAGCTGTGACCGTGTGCCCTTCAGAGAGATGAGAGCACCTGGGGTCCCATCTTCCCTGCGGCTGCTGAGTGCGAGCAGAGGCTGCAGCTCCAGAGCAGGACTGTTCATTAGGAAAGCCAGCACGCCCTGAAGTTGTCCAGAACTAGATGTGTCCTTGCCCCTCCCATTACCTTCAGTTTTGAGATGGCTTTGTGCACTATGGAACTTAGAGGGAAAACTCGGGAAGGCTCTAAGACAGAAAGGGATGCACCTTTGCAGTGGCCTGTGGCTGGTTTGTGCAGACCCAAATGCACTGTCAAAACTGTTCTTAGCTCCGAACTAAGCCTCTTTCCTAAATCCCACCATGTGGATGTGTGGCAAATGTTGGGTTATAAATCCAGTCTGAAGCTGGGCTTAGCTGACTTTAATTTGGTCTTACTGGTGCACTTCTCTAATGATGCTTTCCACAACCCTCCCACCTCAGCCTGCCTTCCTGAGGTAAGGCAATTCTCCCACAAGTGCTTAGTGAGCTGCTCAGCTCCTGGAGACCAGGAGCACAGTCCTTACTCAGGAGGAGTGGCAGCCACTGCTCCAGAGCTGCATGTGCTAACAGCTGCGGTGTCAGAGCAGGTGGGTGACCTGAGCACCCCGTGGGTGCTGCCCTGGGACAGTCACCTTGCTGGTCCCTGGCCCGGGCTGGCTCTTGTACAGCGCTGATGAGGATTTATGATGTGCCTTTTGCCTTCAGACAGCAATAGAACAGCTGTAGTCACGTCTGGACTGCTGCCAGGGCCCTTCTTGAGGAGTCCTTAGTGTTTCTCTCTGAAGCTGTTGCTTCATCTTCCTCACCGATATTCCCTCATCCACTTTGGCTGTGCCCAGCTTGAGCAGCATCCAGAACTGCAGAATAAGAGTTATTTGGCACGACTGTTCCTGTTTCATTTCCTCTTACTCTGTAAGATGTTTTCTACTGTAGATACTGTAAGAGATTTTACATATGCAAAACCAGTTGCTGTAGTAATTGGTTCTGGTCCTGGAATTTTGCTGTGCTTGGGATGCAGAGATGTTCCTGACACTCGCAGGCCAGAAGCAGTTGATTTGTTGATACACATTGTATCTGTGTGTGTTGTTGTTTTCTAAATACAATACGCCCTTCTGTGGTTAAACCAAGGTCGTTGAGTAGCAAATTAGGAAGTGGAGAGTGGAATGCAGCTGGTCCTGGAACCCTCCTGGGAACAGTGTTGTCTCTTCCTGCTCTTCCCTCTTATGTCCGAGGAGTGACCTGCCCAGACTGGCACCATGTGCCATGAGACCACAGGGACACAGAAACCTGTATACCTGGTTAATAATGATACATTACAAATTAGTAATGTTTCATGTTAGTAAGCAAAATGCTTCTTAATTTTAAGTAACCTGATACTTTGCATATTTGTAAATTACAGGAAAAATGGTTTTTAACGTTATTGGCCAGCACTTTGCTGCTTGCAGGTTTAATCAGTGCTGTTCTTGCCTCAGCCATGTGTTACTGGGCGAGGTGGGTTTGCGTTTCTGGTGGAATGCTGGTATCTGCTGCTTCTCTTGCAATCAGAAGATTAACATTTTGTACTCCCCAGCTGACACTTGCTGAATTTTCTGTATCACTATGCAGTGTAGTCGTGTACTGAGTGGCCATGTGACAGCCATGGCAAAGGAAGAACTGTGTTACATAAATAAAAACTGCTGAGTTGACGTATTTGGTCTCTGGTAGCTTTTTGGAGGAACATTCAACATTTTGGCTGGCATTCCATGAAAAGTCAGAAATTCTCCTTCCTCCCCTGGGTTCCTGTGACAGGTTTCGATCTCCACATGCAGTCTGAGGGCTTGTTATTGACAGGCTGTTAATTGATACAGTGAGACCAAAACATCCAAGTGCTGGGGCAGATAAGAGCATGTGCGGTGTTTGCTGTTTATTTGGCAGCACTGGGGTTTCTCAGTGCCTGGGGCAGGCACTGGCAGGGGAAGGTGGAACGAGAGGAGTTGTGGGTGTCTGGGGTGCTAAAGCACAGAACACTCATGGGAATTTTGAAATCAGCATGAGCTGTGTTCAGTTTTAAGGGGCAGTTCCATAGTACGGTCTGGAAACAAATGCGTGTTTTATGTTATGGCACGTCCATGTCAGCTGTTGAGCGTGGAATATGTAAACTGTCCAGACTTTGCTCTGAAGGTTTGTTGTGGACTGGAAGTGCAGCAGGAATATCAGTGCTCACATTGCTGTGTAAGGATCTTCCCCTCCCACCTGCTCCAGTGCAGCACAGCACATTCTTATCTCACCAGTTAAATAACTTTATGGTCTGTATTCAAACTTGGGCTCTTCTTTTACCACAGGACAATGACTCTGGAGTTAATCAGAAACGAGGGAGGCAAGCGCTTCCAGAGACAGCTGCGTTTCAAAACAATCCTGGAACTTCGGAGTCTGGAAGGTGTTTTATTGGCTGTGGCAGAGGAGCTCTCTGGGGACGTCACTGCAGTGCCAGAGCTCACGTGGCGCTCTGCGTGTGTGGGGGCCATGGAGTGGTGTGTTGCAGATCTGAGCACACCTTTAACCAGGTCTGGAGTTGCTTCTGTCCTTAGTGGGGTCTGTGGCTGAAAAATGCTGCAGGGTGTTAAGGCTGCTTTTCCTGTAAAAGACCTTAATAGGAAATTCTAGTTTTGCAGGATGGGCAGGGGCAGGGGGATGTTTATTTTTGCTTCCCTCAAAGCTGGTCTAACACAACTAAAGGAATCAGTGCAGAGGTGCATTATTGGAGCAGTTCATGAGGGTCAGGCCCGAGCACAGATCTGGTCAGAGCAATTCCCACAAGCTGCTGCATGTGCTGCTGGGGCAGCTGGCGCACCCAGCCACCATCCCACCGCTGGGCTCAGAATTCTCCTTCCCTCCCCCAAGGTTCTGCAGGAGCAGAGCTGCCCCTGGAGCATCCCGTGTGTTCTGGGTAAGCATTGCCTTCCCAAGGGCCTGCTCACCAGGAGTGTGGGAAATGGGAATATTAATTGGAACTGCTGCTCCTGCGTATTTTCCCCACCTTGCACAGTCTGCAGTGAGTTGGTGGAGTTGCCCACCTGCACACGTGGCTGGGCTGGGCTGTCAGTGCAGGATTTTGGGGTGCATCCTGTGCCTCAGGACTTCCTGAGGCTCAGTGGGGAGAAGCTGCCCTGACTGCTGGGCATTTGCTTTGTGCCCTGGGCCAGCCAAAGTGGGTCAGATCTTGTCAGCTCACGGGGCTGTTGGAGGGAAGGAGGTCACACATGGGCCTGTTGAAGGTTTCCTGTGCTCAGGGGGTTCCCAGCCCTCATCCTGTCGGCTGGTGAGCTCTGGGGAAGGCCAGCTCCTCTGAGCAGCCCAGCCCGCTCCCTGGGGCTCACTCACCTCTCCCTGGCACCACGGCCCTGTGCTACCCTTGCTCACTGAACTTCCATGTGAACCCAGCTGGTTCTCCCGTTGGGATTTCCAGGATGCGGCTATCTCTGTTCTATCTTTTTAAGGATTCCAGGGGCAGGAATCTGACCCGAGGTTCCTGTGCAGGCCATGGGAAAGAGGCTGTGTAATGGGAGCACACATTTGTGTGTCCTCACAGGGGACATGGTGGTGTCACCCACCTGGGGCTCCCGTACACGGGTGCAGGTTCAGCATCAACCCACCGTGTTTCCCCAGTGCTGAGGCTGCTGCTCTTCCAGCAGGGAGGAAGAGATGGCCCAAACACAGCAACAACGGCACTCTCTGCCTCAGACCTCTTTTGCAACACAGCCTTGCTGTAAGACGGAACTGCAGGAAGCGAGTAACTGCAAAATAAATATTGCACCCAAGACAGCAGAAAGGTGCTGGGGAGGAGCTGGGTGCTGTCCCAGGGTGGTGGGAGGGGAGGCTTGTGCTGGAATGGGATGATGATGGCAGTGCTACCTGTGCAGGTGCTGTCACCTGCTTTGCTCAGGGATTAGGCCCTGAGGATTACATACCTTGTACCCCCGCGCTCCCCGAGGCTGGGGGCTGCCCCTCGGAGCCAAAGCCCTGCTGGCAGAGCAGCTGCCAGCTCAGCCCTTCTGAGGAAGCCACGGGCTGGGAGCAGGGAACAATATTGCACAAATGTGCCGGAGTAAACACGGCCTTGGGTTGAGCAATAGGTCAGGAGGATTTGCATGGTGTGGTGGCCTGGGAAAGGTTTCTGTGGCCTGGGAAATGTTCTGTGGCCTGTGAGGCGGCTCTTCCCTCTCTGGGGGCAGGGTGCTAAGGGGCAGGGGGAGCTGGTGGCTGCAGCTGATGCTGCTTGATGTCATCCTCCACCACCTGAGCCCTACCCCTGTCCCTGTGGGGCTGGCCGGGGATTTCCAGCCCAAGGATTGCCACGGGAGAGGTGAACAGTGGCTGCAGCGGGGACAGGACCTCATCACGACACCGCAGAACCGCTGTGGGACGTGGCCAGTGCTCCCACTGTGTCGTTGCGGGGATGCTGCTGATCCCTGCGGGAGAGGGGTGTTTGAGGCTGCAGTGGTGTCCCCAGAGCGGTTCATTTGCAGGGCCTGGTTTATTCTGGTATTTCTGAGCAGCGCGGGGCTGTCCCCGCTCAGCGGCGCGGGCCGGGTGGGTGTGGGTGAGTCAGGCCGCTGCTATTTGTGTTGCATCAGTTCCCCGCGGGTGGGAGCTGCACGGACACGTCGGAGGACGGATCCTGCCCATCCCTGCCTGCTGCAGGAGCCTGTCCCCAGCCCCTGCCGTGGGTGGGTGCCGGTCCCTGCTCTGCTTCAGTGAGAGCTCATCCTGCCCCCCCTCCCCGAAGAGCTGGGACCTGGGGGTGCAGCTGTCCCAGCCCTGCCGGGAAAGACCAGGTGGACACAACGGATGGGAAGCAGCTGCCTGTATTGAACAGCCACAGCACAGTGGCAGCCCTGGGGACCCCGGGGTGCAGGGCAGGACACAGCCCCTCTGTGCTAGGCCTGTCCTGGGCATGGGGAGGCCCCTCAGCCCTGCTCCGAACGGTGCCAGCGCTCCCAGAGCTCGTCATCTGGGGGATGAGGGGCCCTCGGCCACCCCAGGGGAGACGCTTCCCCCCCGACCGCTGCCGCCAAGAGCTGGCCCAGGGTTTCAGCATGTGCAGAGCTGCTGACACAGGGCCGGGTCTGGCCGACGAGGAAGTCAGTGGGTGAGTTTTGCAATCCATCGCCCCAGTGGCTCCAGCTTGTGCAAGGTGTCTGGGGCCACTGGTGAGCAGAGTCCTTGTTCCTGGAACCTCCCAACAAGTTGCAGTAGATCAGGAGGATGTTCTTCGGTGGGCTCCACCAGGGCACAGTCGGGGTGGCCGTGGGCAGGGCCGTGGCTGTGACTTCTCCCGGGGCAGCCCCAGGGCCAGCAGCTCACCCTGAGCTGCCTCTCGGCCGGTTCCTGCTCCTAAGGAATGGCTGCAGTTCTCCTGGGTGGGGCCGGGCCCGGCTGGCACCGACGGATGGAGGCACATACAGGGACACAGCTGGGACTGCACCGTCCTGGGCTGTGTCCTGAGCGGCTCGGGCAGGGAGGGACGTGTTGCTCCTTCACAACTCGCTGATGCCCTGCTCACACCTTCACTTACGTTTTCTGCCGTCAGGCTGGACGGTGCCGCGTGGTTTCCACAGTGGCTCTGCCCACCGGCGTCCTGGGGCAGAGCAGAGGGGGGAGAGGGGATGTGATGGCCAGAGCTCTGCCGAGTGTGGGTCAGGCTCCTGGTGGGAAGTTGTGCTGACAGCTGGGAGCTTTTCCTGGCTCCCTCCTCCCAAATACCTCCCAGGGCACCCCAGTGCCACCCAGTGCCCAAGTGGGGAAGTAGTGGGCTCCCCACGCTCCCCACACTGCCCCATCCCCAGCTCTGGTGGCAGGTGCCCCCTCCCTGTGCCCCTTCCGGTCCCCAGCTGTACCTTCTGGGCTCTCTCCCTCGCTCCCACTGGCACTTGGATCCTCTACTTCCCCCAGCAGCTCGGGGTTGTCGCCGCTGTTCCATTGCCATGGCACCTCCTGCACCTGGGACAGGGTGTGACGGTCTGGGGGGCCAGAGGGGACTGGGGGGGCTGGGACCCCGCGGGGCACTCACCCGCTGGCGAAGGCTTTGTTGTTCCCGCAGCACCTCCAGGAACCGGCTGCTCCACAGCAGCTTCTCTGCCCCCAGCTCCGTGCAGAGGAAGCGGACATCGGCCTCCAGCCCCTCCAGCCGCTCCAGCACAGCCTCGCTGGCATCACCGAGCTCCTGCCACTGCGCCACTGCCCCGGCACCACAGCTCAGCTGCTGCCAGCACCCCCTGACACCTGCCAGCCCCAGCCTCTGCCCCAGGGACGCCCCCAGGCTGGACACTCACCCGGCTGCCCAGGCTCCAGCGCAGAATCGGAGCTCCCATTCTCCTCCTCCTCCTCCTCCTCCTCCTCTTCGCTCCCTTCCAGTCTCAGCTGCAGCGATGTTCCGAGCTGGAAGTCAGCATGGACAGTGGGGACTGACACATCCATGGGCAGCCAAGCCTGGAGGGCCTCTGGCACCGACCCTGGCAGGGGAACTGCTCTGGTGCCACCCAGTGACCTGTGTCACTGGGCTCAGCAATGTCCCAAGAGCTGGCAGACGCCACAGTCCCTGTGGTGTGGGGGCATGGTGGGGGAGTTACCTCCTCTGTGACCTGGAAGGCGCTGTCCCAGCAGCTCTTGTAGCACATCAGCAGCACCTGGGATGAAGAGGACGGCTCACATCTGCTCTGGGGAGTGCAGAGCCCGGAGTGGTGTCCCCATGTCCCCAGGGCTGTTGGTGGGCAGAACCCTACAGCGCCTTGAGCCCCCACAGGACAAGGGCCCCATCCCACAGCTGCTCCACCGGCTGGTGTGGTGACCCTGCCCAGCAGCCCAGTTGCACCAAACCACAGTCCCCAACACCCCTGGTACGGAGGATGCACCCCAGCAGGCCCCTGGCCCCCCAAACGCGCCACGTTTGGAGCTGGCAGAGGTTGGAGGGGGTCCCTGGGGAAGGGGCCCCACGGTACCGACCCACGTGAGCCTCCAGAGCCACCACAGCCCCCGCAGCGCCGTCCCACAGAGCCGCAGGAGCCACCAGCACCCGGCACGCAGCAGCCGCTCCCACCACGGCCCCGGGGGTCTGCGCCGCCGGCCCATGGCACCCCGAGGGGCAGCACCCCGAGGGGCAGCACCCCGAGGTGACGGCCCTGCAGGCCCGGAGCCACCTCGCCCCGCGCACCGGAGGGTTGCGTGGCAGCCGCGCGGGGCCACCACAGGCCGGTGTCTCCCCCGGTTCGCCACCTGCCAGCACAACGAGAGAGAACCTGAACGTTCGTGGGGTCGGATCCCCCCGCGGGACACGCGCTCAGCAGGGACCCCCGCGGCCCCTCCCCTCTGCCCCCTTACCCAGCCATGCACCTGCGGGCCCTCCTGTCCTGCCCGCTGACACCGGGCACTCAGGCCAGATGAACTCCTGCCTAATCCTCTTGGTGACGAGGCTGCGCAGGGATTAGCGTTTCCCTGCTCCACCTTTGGGGGCCGTGAGGACAGTGGCTGCTCTGCAGCCCTTGTTTTCTCCGCTCAGGATCCATCTTTCACAAGCAAAGGACTTTGGATTTATTTCTAACCTCTGCTTTTGCCCTTCGTGAGCGTTTGGGTAAAGCCTGTGCAGCTTGGACTCCCGTGCCCAGGCCTGGCCATCTGGGGGTCTTTAGTCACTCAGGCTCTTTAGGGAGAAAAATAGAAATCTTCAGAAATCAAATGGAAATTTTAGGCATAACTGCCAGAGTCAGCAGGACCTGGCAGGGAACAGCTGTGCCTTTAACCGAACCAAGCATTTGCCACTTTGCTTTCTAATCAATGTGCTCCCCCCAGGCTGCTGCCATCAGACAGGGGCCACGGCAGAACGGGCTGTCCCCTCCTTCGGTGACAAACACGGCCGGGGCCAGGAGTGGCTGCCTTTCCCCCTTGTCCCTGCAGCACCCTGATGGTGCTGACTGACCCTGCCACACAACCCGCCGGCTCACAGGGCTCCGAGCCACACCAGCCCTTTGCTGCTTCTCCAAAATGTTCTGCCCAAAAAAGTCTGTCAGCTTTCCTCAAGGTCAGAGGTGCAGCAGAGACTTGTCACCCCTGCTTGGAGCAGCAGTGGGAGCACTGCTTTTGTACCGAGGGCAGGGAATCAAAACCATCAGCTGAGAGTCCTCTTTTCCAAAACTGTGGAGCAGCAAAGCCTCTTTCCTAGATCTTCCACCCCCTGTATTTAACCTCTGCAATTCAAAACACACAGAACTAGGCCGGCTTTGCAGCTTGGCCTTTAAGCTGCTCCACCCCGATCCCTCCACCCCCCGCCGTGGAGAAGCAGCCGCCAGTCCCAAGAGTGGAGAGCCAGGTCCCCGTGGGATAAACCAGCCCCTGACCAGAGACACTCCCTGTGGGATAAGCCCCTCCTGACCAGAGACACACTCCCTGTGGCAACAAGCCAGTCCCTGAGCAGAGACACAGCTCCCTGTGGGATAAGCCAGTCCCTGAGCAGAGACACAGCTCCCTGTGGGATAAGCCAGCTCCCTCCAGGAACAAACACGGAGCTGGTCTTGATCCTGGACCAGACCCAGCTCAAGGCAGAGCTCTGCTCCTGTGCCTCCACCTTCACTCAGGTCCTGCCCTGCACGAACTGGGGTGTCTGGAGGCAGCTGAGAACGACCCCAGGGCATCAGAGGTGCAGCAGAACGGGTGAACCCTTGGCTGTTCCGAGGGCCACACACACACTCTGAGGGCTCAGTGACACCCCTGTCCCAAGGCCCCCCTGCCAAGGCCCTCTCCATCAGCAGGGCTTACACAAACACATACCAGCACCAGTTCCAACGGCAACTCCCCACCCTGAGCAAAGCAAAGCTCAGTTCAGCAGCAGCCCCGAGGTCCTGTGAGCAGCATCTGGCCCTCGCCCCTCTGTGCTGCTCCAGGAACAATCCCACCAGCTCATCCCTGATCCAGGGGCAATCTGCCAGCAGCAGCAGAATCCACAGACACCCCAGTCCTGCCTTGCACAGCTGGAGATTGGAGCCTGGCGCTCCCTGCACCACTCGGTCACAGCCACCCAGGGGAACCTCCCAGGGGCCACAGAACAAGGAACTGCTCCTGTGCCAAAGGGGAAGAATTCCAGCAAAGTCCTCATAAAGCAGGTGGACAGCAAAAAGCACCAGAAGTCAAAGTTTGGACTGAACAAACCATGGGAAGAGACAAACACGGAACTTTTATTGTTTATGTACAAATGACAGAAGTTTGTATTAAAAAGAGAATCCACCCAAAGTCAGTGACAGCAAAGAGCAAGTTGGCTCTGAGCTCTGGCCCTTCCTGCACCTAAAGCACTGTGGAACCTTGGGAGATGGTGTTTAAAATGAAAGAGAAAAGGGTTAAACCACCTTCTCTGCTTGAGCAAGAATCAAACAAGCTGCTCCACAAAATGAAGAGCCTTCCACTTACACGGATTAAACAAAGAAACCCAAAGTCAGCTTTTAACTATACACTTTGGCCTTAAAAAAACCACAATAAAACCAACAAAAAACCAAAAACAAAACCAAACCTACAAAGCTAAATATCAGCAACAAAAGTAATCTAAGTCTCACAACACGGACGGGACACACTGAATTCTACCCCAGTCTCAGTGGCAAAGGAAATGCCTCTCTGTGGGTCTGCAAGGTGACAGGGGGGCAGCAGCATCAGCCATTTCAGCAAGTTCCCGACCAAGGTGGAAGCACAGAACAGTCAGGAATTCAGGACTACTACTACGACCTACACCACCTTAGTCTTCCCGCAACTCAGGTGATTAAAAAATGATGCAAAGTACATGGCCCAGGATTTCCTCCCCCCCATCCAAGTCCCTTAGAGTGAGTCACTCCAGCTGCAGCTGCCATCCTGCTTCAGGGCTTCTCAGTGGGGAGTCACAGACCAAACTCCTCGGAGCATCAGCACTCATGGCTCTAGTAGTCCTGCAGAGAAAGGACAGCACAGGCACGTTAACACCTCCCCACCTCTGATCCTGCTCATGGAGTTGGGGCATCTCAGTCCTCTCTCATCTCACGCAATGTTAGTTGCAGGCAAACCAGATTTTTTTTCTTGTAGCTAAACATTGAAAAGGATGGAGCTTTGCAACCCCGAGCATCAACTCAAACCAGATGCTTTCGATGCTCCAGATAATGACGAGGTAACAGGATGCAAACCAGCCTTTTCCAGAAGTGCACAGGAGCTACCTGTGACCCCATGTCAGAACAGCCCTCCTGGGCTCAGGTGCTGTTACAGCCACAGGACAGTGCTGATCTCACCCTGTGACACTCCTTAACCACGAAAACAAGAACTTCAGTGACAGCACAGGGAGGGTTTTCTAAGCTTGGGAGCCAGCCAGCCCCTCGGGTGTAGAGGTGAGCAATGAAAACACGGTCAGAGCACAGATACTTACGGCTCTTGGCTTTTTGTTTAACTTGAGATCAATCCTGTGGTTGGAGAGACAAGAGAAACGTCCATGTCAATACCTGACCCGACACCAGAGCTACTGCACAGGGCACAGCTACGACAGAGACTACGGTTAATCCATCCATTCCCAACTGGCTGAGCCAGGGCGCTGTCCCAGGATTACTGGGAATGAGAGCAGCAGGACAGTGGAGCCGTTATTATTTGCCAAAAAGCAGATTCCATCCACTCCCAGACAGAGTTAATCAAAGGGCACAATCAATCACAGGGCAGTTAGGCAGGTGAACAGGGGGAACTACGCATGCTCTGTGTTAATTTAATCTGTCAGGGGGGTAACTATGCCACAGGTAATTATCCAGACATAGTGTGAGGGTTATTTACTTGGATAGAGAGAGGAGTTAGGATGGCAGGGAATTATATGAGCCAAAGGTATTGAGCTTAGTACATTTTTCCAGAAGGAAGTATCGAAGTCTATACTAATCTCCTTAAGCAGCAAAGCCAGAAGAATCAGTTTTTAAACTAAGTTTTAAAGTTAAAAAGTTTTATCTACTTAAATATGAAACAGAAGGGTAAAGAAGAGTGAAGTTAATTTAATTTTTGCTGAAGTTATTAAATAAAATGTTACCTCCATCACGCTTTTCTGTTTTTAAAAAAAACTTCCCAGCCTAACCTAATATACATACCTACAATTAAACAGATAAACTAGGGGTTAGCGAGGTCTCAAAAGGCACATTGGTGTCTACACACTAACAACACAGCACAAGTACTAATTCAAGTCAAACTTACTCAAAGTCATAATCAAACATGCCAGACGGGCTGAGGGGCAGCATTTGAAAGGAAGAAAGCAATAGAAATTAATATACTAATGAATTAAATCAATTAGTTGATTAGCCACCCTAGCGAGATTGCTAAAAATAAAATAAATAATAAAGCCAGTGTCTTAACCAGGACTGGGCACAAAAAGCACTCGGGAACGGCAATCCAGAGTCCCCCTCCCCGCCAGAATTCTGAGAACAAGAGGTTAGCACAGAGGTGGGGCTGGTTTAGAGGGGATTTTAGGAGCTGAGAGGGGCAGCTGCCAGACCCTGGGAGTGCAGAGCTCAGGGGTGGGAGGGGAACCCGAGGGCTTGGAAAACCAAAGAGGGCGGGCAGGGAGCAGGGGTGGGCTGGGCTGCCAGGGCAAGGCAAAGGTGGCTCAGGCAGAACTCGGTGTCCAACTCAGCACTGGGCTGTTCCTCCCCACACCCCCCACCCAGCACTGCCCTCCCAGCTAAGCAGGGACCAGAGTTAGTTTGGTGACAGTCCCGCTCCTTCCCACAGGTGCCACAGCACAGCCTTCAGAGCCAGCTCTGCCCACAGCTGACACTGGCTGGGAGGAGCTGCCCACGGAACCCCCTTTCAGCCCTGCTTTGCTAAGATGAAACAGCTCCACGTTCCCTCAAATACATTTTGGCTGTGAAAATTGCTGAGCACACAGAACACCCATCCTGGCCTTTCTGTGGAGTGGAGGGAGCAGAGAGTGACAGCACAGGCTCTGTAACCTCCACCCTGTGAGCACCTGGGGCTGCGTCCCCTTCACCCCGTGCTGCCCAGTCTGGCCCAGTTCCCCACAAGGAACCCCAGTGAGGCCGTGCTCCCTCCGGGGCCTGTTCCCAGCACCTCCCAGCTCTCCAGGAACGGGGGACTGGAACCCAGAGGTGCACTGGGGAATGGAAGAGCTTTTGAACAAAGAGAAACGCCGACAGTTCATTTTATTTTACTTTTTCATGCCAGGACACTCAGGACACAGACCCACAGGTCTGGCTGGAGTGGGGCCTGTTAAAACCTTTACTGCACACTCAGATCACTGGGATGGGGTTGTTGCTGGGGTTTTTTAACCTAAATATACTTGAAAACTGTTTGGCCTTGTCTGCCAAAATTTAGGGGATAGTCAGTAACAGCAATCACAATTTTAACAGAGCTTTTATTACAGAAAAATTTAATTACCTTGTTTTAATTATCTACCTGGCCCTGCTAAGCATTACAAACAGTCAGTGCCTGCCTGAGCACCCTCAGCACTGTGGGTGTGTCTGACAGGGCCTGAGCACACAGAGCTGCCACAGCTGAGCAGGGCAGGGCTCCTCTGTTCAACAGCCCAACCTGACAGCAGCAGCCACAGCTGCAGCGGGGAGGACTGTGAAGGAACCCAGAGCCACACAACCTGTTGGGGGGCAGCTTCCCCCAGCCCCTGTCACTAAAATCTGGGTTTATGGAATGGAACAAAGAGATTCACATCATTTACAGCACCTGCCCTGCACCCCACCATGCTGCTGGCCATGGTTTGTCCAGGGAAGTGCTTGGGAGAGTATTTTATAATTTGTTTGAAATTGCAATTTTCTTAAGCTGTACTTCAGTTTTACAGGTTGTTTCTCTGGACTTGTTCACGGATGTGGTTTCTTGTGTTATTCCTGAACTTCTTCCAAATATCTATAGGCAAAAAAAGAGATTTGAACTTCTTTGGATTCTCAGCTCATGAGGAACCAAAGGGACATCCAGTCCTTTTGGGTGTTTGCCCAAATCAGGCTGCTGTAGGAAGGAAATTCTGACCTAAGAATTAAAGACACACTAATGACTCAACACCTAATGAAGGAGAAAAAGGAGTTAAGCATTTTTCAAGCAGTGTACCTACCTCGTGTCCCCACCCCAAAAGCCCCCAGCCCCCCTTGTAAACTTTTACCACTTTAAACCACTTCTCTCTTTAACTGCATGGGCAAGTCCCTCAAAGTGGAAGCCCATCCCTACCCAGAGCCAACAGCTCAGAGTCAGCACAGGCACTCTGAAGTTTTAAAAGTTCCATTACTTCTATTAATCCTTAGGTCCCAGCTCCAGAAATCTTTCCAGGAAGGTGCAGCTCTGCAGTGTCTCCTCTCCATGGATTTCCATGTTTTTCCCCGTTCAGGGCCTGACTTACAGGCCCTGTCACTTCAGGGTCTGAGCCACCAGCCCATCACCCTCACCTCACCTTAGGGGCAGAGCTGGACAAATAAATCCAACCAGAAAGAGTTCTGGGGATCTGTTTCATGTGAATTTCGGGTCAGTTTAATAAAAAACACTCTGAGGTGAAGGTGACAGCAACTCCTCTTTGCCAGCACCGAGGCTGGGCTGGGACAGGAGAGCTCGAAGGTGCTGGAATGGAAATCCAGACACTGGGAATGCCCACAGCATCCAAAACATTCCCATTTGCTTTCCCCCCTCCTCCAAAGAAAGCATTGACATTCCTGTCTTACTGGGATCTGCAGAAACCAAGCAGCAAAAACAGGAGGTCAGGACCTGGTGGAAGGAATCCCCTTTACCATCCTGGAGAGAAAGCAGAGCTGGAGAAGCCTCCCAGCACAGCTGTGCCAGAGCTGGAGGGACCACCCTGTGCTGCTGGTTTAACTTCCTCAGGACTCTCCCCAGCTCAGTACAAGGGCCCCGGGGTCCTGCCAAATGCCATGGGATGCACAGCTACAAACCAGGAAAACCTCCCCAACAACTGACCCGCTATTCCAGAGGTTCCTGTTTCCTTCCAGACAATAAATTCAATCCAGCCCCAGCCACCTGTTCAGGTGTCGGAGAGGCTGCCGAACCCACTGACCTGTGTCTGTTTTTGTTCTTCCGCTTCTTGTGGCTGCTGTGGTGGCTCCCGGAGGAAGTGGAGGAAGCAGCTTTCTGGGGCTTCACCCCCTGCACGGAGCCATCCAGCTCTTCAGCATCCTCCTGGTTGGGCTCGTTCTCCTGGTTGTGGAAGTCTGGAGAAGTGTCGCTCTCGGTGCCGCTGCCCGGCTCCCCTAGAGCGGGACAAACCCAGGTGAGCACCAGGTGAGCTCCCGGCTGCCCTGGCACAGCCCTGAGTGCGAGAAACAACCCCAGAACAGCAGCAGAGACACCCGAGCCCTGCAGCACTGGGAGGTGAATCACATAACCTGGGAAACGGCCCCGCAGGAGAGAGAGGAAGCTGCTCCTCAGCACTGAGGCTCTCTGGAACCACATCCCATTTGGTGCTGATCACAGAAACGTTTTTAAATATCCTGCAGGTGAGTAGCCCCTCTCCACGTCCCTCCTGTCTGACACACCTACAGTGATGAGGCACTCCAGCTCTTCCAGCCTCTTCCTCCAAAACAGCAAAAACCCACTTCAATTCCTTTTCTGCACAACAAACCCCTGCTGAGTGCGGAAGGTACTCAGGAAGTTCAGCTCCAGTTGTTCCTCACAGCACCCACTGGAGCGGCCAGGAGCAGCCCAAGAGCAGCATCCACAGGGCCTGGGACAGGAGCCCCGAGTCCAGCCCACACCTGGAGAGCTGAAACAGGGCTGAACGGTGGGGAGAGTGAAATCCTTCCCAAATTCCCAGATAAATGACAAAGTGACTTACGCTTCTCAATGAGCTGGTCCTGGACTCCGGCTAAAGCACTGACAGCCTGGAAAACCAAAAGGGATGTCAAGGCGAGCAGGGATTCACTTCCCAGTGCACAGAGCACAGAGATCAGATCGCACAGACACGTCCCTCAGAAGTGCCTGTGGCCCCGCACGGTCCAGAGGGTTTGGAGCAGGGACAGCCAGGGGACAGCAGCGACACCAGAGACAGGGGCCCAGGGTTCTGACTGCCCTCCCACTGCCTGAACACCTGGGAAAGGGGCTCTGGAAGAGGCTGCGGGGCGGGATGGAGATGCTCAGGTCAGGGAGACAGGGCAGGTGCAGGAGTTCCAATGGAAAAGCGGCTCTGCAGCAGGGTAGGGGAGCACGGCAGGACCAGGGCACCAAGGGACAGCGAGGGGGACAGGGAACGAGCCAGGGATGAAAGCAGGAAAGGGGACGAAGATGGGGACTGGGACGTAAATGGGGACAGGGGCAGTCAGGAGGTCAGGAGCATCTGCTCGTCCTGCCGGTGCCCATCCCGGCACTCACCGCTGCCGAGGTGACCGAGGACTTGCTGAAGAGCCTCTCGGCCTCCTTGAACTTGCGGTTCCTCCGGTCGTTTTTGCTGTTGGAGTTCCTGAAACAGAGACAGGCGCGATGGCGGGGCCGGCCCGGTGTGGGGGGGGGCCGGGCGGGCGGGCAGAGCCTCCGCCACTCACTTCTGGTTGGTGAGGTAGCGATCCCAGCCGCGGATGATGTTCCCGTACATCTGCGTGTCCTCCAGGTAGCTGCCCTCGAAGGCGTAGATCTGCCGCTCCAGGTTTGCCAGCGTCTCCTGCCGGGAACACCGCGCCGCATGGAGCAGGCCCGGCCGCGCCTCCGCCGCCTCCCCCCGCCCCGGGGCCGCCACCCGGCCCCCCCCGAGCCCTTCCCCGGCGCTCACCGCCAGCTCCTGTTTGCGCTTGACCAGCTCGGCGAGCTCCCGGCGGGTGTCCGGGATCTGGGGGGGCCCGCCGGCCTTGGCGTGCAGCGCGGCCATGGCGGCGCGGCCTGCGCGGGCCGGGCCGGGGCGGGACGGGACGGGCAGTACCGGCGGCGGCCGCGAGGGGGCGGCAGAGGCGGGGCGGGACCGCCGGGAGGGGCCCTGCGGCAGAACCGCCCCCGGCCCCGCGACAGCGACACGGACACGGACACTCGTGACACCAACACAGACACCCGTGACAGGGACACGGACACCCGTGACAGGGACACAGACACCCGTGACACCAACACGGACACCCGTGACAGCGGTACGGACACGGACACCCGTGACAGGAACACAGACACCCGTGACACCGACACAAACACTCGTGACAGGAACACGGCCACTTGTGACAGCGGCACGGCCACTCACGACAGGAACACAGCCACTCGTGACACCAACACCCACGACACGGACACGACCACTCGTGACAGCAGCACGGATACCCGTGACAGCAGCACGGCCACTCGTGACAGGAACACAGCCACTCGTGACACCAACACAGACACCCATGACACCAACACAGACACCCGTGACAGCGGCACACACACGGCCACTCGCGACAGCAACACGGCCACTCGTGACACCAACACGGCCACCCGCGACAGCGGCACGGCCACTCATGACAGCGGCACACACACGCCCACCCATGACAGCAGCACTCCCACCCATGACACCAACACAGCCACCTGAGACAGCGGCACGGCCACCCGTGACACCAACACAGCCACTCGCCACACCAGCACAGCCACCCGCGCCGAGCTTACAAAGCCTTTATTCAAAAACCTCCCGCAGTAAGGTATAAACGAGCTGCTCCTGCTCGAACCCCGCGGCAATTCCCCGTGTTTACACCGACGGTTTCCAGCCCGGCGTACAAGGAGAGCGGCGGGCGAACAGTCCGGACGCGGCAGGGACGAACAAACAGGTGTGGCCACAAACACCCCGCGAAGTGTGGGAAATACACGTTTAACATAAAGCAACGGGGAGGAGACAACAAAGACTATGCAACCCCCAGCGAGTGGGATCAGTGCTTCTCTTCCTAAACACGATTTCTTTACAGGGAGGAGACCGAGTTAAACAAGGGACTTGGGTAAGTTTTTATAAAAAGAGAACTTAAATAGTGCAAACTCTGGTTCAAACCTGTCACCGCATCAAAGGAGTTTCCACGTGACAAACCCTGCGGCAGGGTGGGATCAGAAACAACAGCTCCAGCTTTTGACCCAGACACTCCACATCCAGGGACAGTGTCGGCATCGAGTGTGGGAACACGTGGGCAGCCCCTGCCCTCAGCCCCCGTCACAGCCTAGGCACCTGAAATCCCAGGAAGCATTTAAATTGTTTCACGTTCCCTTGTGATTTCCAGGCAAAAATCCAGTGAAATGCCCTCCCTCAGTCACCATGAGGCAAATGAAACACCCAAAACATACAAATACAGGAGGGGCTTTGCCGCATTTCTGCCCTTTCAGCAGTGACCCGGATAAATTCTCCTGTCAGAACTTCCAACAGGCAGAGGAATTTGGCAAACTACGGAACGGGATGTGCATCAGGGACTCTCTAACTAACATTTCAGTCTGTAACGTTTTCAAAGGGGTATAACAAAATAGGTCATAAAAATAATTTTCCAGATGTCATCTGTGTTCGACATGGTTTGCTGGAAGAGTCTGGCAGTGTGTGTGGAGGGTTTCCAACACCAGAGCTTTCATGTCCAGGTGCTCTTCTGCTTGTTGGGAGAAAAATAAAATAAAAGTAAAGCTACATTTCCTGATATGCAAAACCTATAAAAGATGAATAACCAGCAAAGTCCCCCAAAACAAACTGTGAGAACAGACCAGCAACAGAAAAAGGACTTTAAGGCAACAAGAGGCATCAGTGCTGTGATGCTCTGTGGTCATGTCCCAATCCCATTCGACTGCAGAGAGTTTCTCTCCTCTGCCCCTCTCCAATTTCCTTCTCATCTGTTAACTGTCAGACTCTTCCTCCTTTTCCTCATCCTCATCATCGTCCTTTGCATTGGCCTCAGACTTATCTGAGGATTCATGGAGCAGGACGTATTCCCTGCTGCTGAACCCAAACTTGAGCACGTCCTTCTCCTTCAGTTCGTAGTAGCGCTGGGGCTCGATGCGCTGGTTGTTGAGGAAGGTGCCGTTCCCCGAGCCCAGGTCGATGATGTAGGGCCTCACCCTGCGGCCCACGGTGCCATCAGCTCGGGTGTACTCCACCAGCCTGCAAAACGCAAACACTGAGTCGCAACAGAGGCACAGGGAACGCGCCCCAAAGGCAAGCGAGACAAAAATCATGCTCCGTGAGCGAGTGGGTTTCTGCAGAGAGCAGAACAGGCCGAGGAGAGCAACGAGAAACTGTGTGAGGCAGCCGGTCCTGAGAGGCTGCAGCATCCCCTAAGCCTCTGGTGATTGCACACAGCAACTCCTGCACCGGGAGAGATGATGTTCCCCAAGAGAGCAGCGCTGCAGGCAGCAGCAGCACCGCCCTGCGGAGCCAGAGCGAGGGAGCAAATCAACAAATCTCTCCCTGAAATGCTTTCACTGCCAATCACACCTTGTGTGATTCCATCCCGGATTCACACCCTACCCCGTGTCTAACCCCGCTGTGTGATTTCTCTGCTTGTGGCTAAATAAGAGAAATTACAGGTATCTGCTGGAAGGACCCGTGGCAGTCAGACAGAAACTCCATTTCTAATGTAATGTAAGTGTAGAAGAGCCTACTAGAAGATTTTACTATGAGATTTGGGTTTTTCCCTTAAGGAAGCTTTCCTGCCCGGAAAAAGGCACCTTTCCCAGAGACAGTTTTAAATGTTTTCTCCTCCTGCATTCCAGAGGAGCTGACTGCTGGGTAGGAGAGAAGATAACTTCTTGCAGACATGTCTGAAGGCCCCACAGGGCGGTCGGGGAGCCAGGGATGACAAAACTCCTGAGAAGAATAGAAGGTATGTCTCCTTCTCAGGCCCAGTGCAGGTACGTTGAGCGTCCCCAGCTTTGGAAAACAAATTCCCCTACGCCCTCCCAGTGCCTGCCCCTCGCACACACCGACGGCTGCGCAGTGCAGGGGTCTGGTGTGTGTTTTACCCCTCCAGGGACTCACCGGTACTGGAAGACGGCGTGCTGCTTGGAGCAGGAGGGGTGGTCGATGGGGATGTCGGCGATGCGGCGGTGCCGGCCCAGCAGGTAGGCGCTCTGCCGGTGGATGTACATCACGGGCAGGAACTCGTCGTTCTTGAAGGGGTACAGGCGCCAGCGCGTCTTGGGCACGCGCGCCTCGGGGGGCTCGCTGTACTTGATCACCACCCCCCGGAACGTGTTGGTGTCCTCCAGCAGCGCCCCCGACAGCTCGAAGCTCGGCTTCTCCTTGTTGGCAGCTGCCTTCTCCTTGGGTTTGCCCTCGGGCGGCCGCAGCTCGGGGTTGTGCTCGGCGCTGCCCTGCCGGTGCTCCCGCCGCCTCTCGTTGTAGAGCTCCCTCTCGGCCTGCTGCTCCCGCAGGGTCTGCGCGTCCCGCTCGTGGCCCCGAGCCCCCGGGTTCTTCCTGCGCTCGGAGTGGTCCCTGTGCCGGTCCCGGTCCCCGCTCCGGTCCCGCCGCTGCTCCTGCTCTGACGGGTGCCTGGGCTTGCGCTCCTCGTTGCCCCTGTGGCCGTGCTCATCCCGCTCCTGCAGGGCACAGGGACAGCTCTGGGGCCGAGAGAAACCCCAACCCCGCACACGGACCGCACGCACCGGGGCGGGTGTGCCCAGGTCTGGCACAGCGCCTGGAAAACGGATCTCCTGCCCAAACGACTCCCGTTCGCGCAATTTGCACCGAATGAAGTGCAACAAAGAGGCGGTGTCGCCTGCTCCGGCCTCAGGGTGCAGCTCCCAGGGACGTCTGTGCCGCGGCACAGGCTGGGCTCGCACGGCTGCTCCGGTCACCACTGGCACGGCCTAAGGTGGGCAGACCCGCGCAGACCCTCCCTCCGCTCAGGGACGGGCCGCAGGGTCTGCAGGGGCCGCAGGACCGAAGTGCCGACCGAGGAGGCGCCTCCCGTACCCGGCACGGCCGAGTCTCCGGGAACAGCCACCGGGGCCCCGCCGCACCGACGGCGCCCTTTACCTGCTTCACCCTCACGGCGCCGTGGTACGGGCTGCGGCTGCGGCTCCTCCTGCAGCGGGGCGAGCGGCTCCTCCGCCCGGACCGGCTCCTCCGCCGGGGCGACCTGGGGAACAACGGGAGGGGGGGTGAGCGGCGGGGGCCGGGCCGTGCGCGGGCCCCGAGCGGCCTGGCCTCCCTACCTGCTGCCGCGGCTGCCCCGCCGCTCGTCGCTCAGCGGTGACGGGCTGCGCCGGGGGCTGCGCCGCTCGGCCTTCACGGCCGGGTCCCTCCGCCGCCGCTCCCGCCGCCGCTCCCCCCCCGCCTCCATGGCGGCCGTACCGACGGAAGTGCGGCCACTTCCGGTCGCGCCACTTCCGCCCGCCCGCGCGCCGCCGCGCCTGCGCGGGGCCGCGGCGTCGCGGTCGCCACGGCAACGGTGCCCTCGGCCGCCATGGCGGCCCCGCCGGAGTCGCTGCTGCGCTACTGCCCGCCCGTGCTGGTCAGCCGGCGGGGCGACAGGGCCTCCGCGGGGGTGAGCGGGGACAGGGGCGCCGGGGGAACACCGCGCCCTACCGGGGCCGAGCGGGCCGAGGGCGCCGCGTTCCCCCGCCCGCTCCTACCGCGCTCCGCTCTCCCACCCCGCAGGCCCGCTCGGCGAAGGGGGCTCCCTCGCCCCCGCCCCGGACACCCGGCGCCGTCAGCCCCTCCCCGAAGCACCCGCAGGAGCTCCTGAACGCCATCCTGCCGCCGCGGTGAGCGGGGCCGGGCCGGCGCCGGCAGCGCCCGGCGGGCCCCGGGGCTCCCGGTAACGCGCGGTGCTTCTCTGGCAGGGAGTGGGAGGAGGCGCAGAAGCTCTGGGTGCAGGAGGTGTCCACCGCGCCCAGCACCCGCCGGGACGTCGTGCAGCTGCAGGAGCAGCTGGACCGGCAGCTGCAGCAGCGGCAGGCGCGGGAGACCGGGCTGTGCCCCGTGCGCAGGGAGCTCTACACACAGTGCTTCGGTCAGTGCTCCTCCCGCTGCTGACACGCGAAGCACACGGCTGGCAACACGTGCGGACGCGTCTAAACCAGCTCAAAATCCTTTTAGTTGTACTTAGCCAGCCGTTCATTTAAAACAGCTCAGAACGCTTGGCTAACTCACACACGATGCTGGTCTTCCAAATGCAAGGGGTGGCCATGGGTTGGAGCAGGACCTCCTGGAGGCTCCCCTGTGACTGCAAAAACTCGTCACGCATTCTTAGGTGCTC
This sequence comes from Pseudotriccus pelzelni, assembly GCA_035584735.1. Taxonomy (NCBI): domain Eukaryota; kingdom Metazoa; phylum Chordata; class Aves; order Passeriformes; family Tyrannidae; genus Pseudotriccus; species Pseudotriccus pelzelni. The sequence goes on along the minus strand of JAWMRA010000058.1, from coordinate 2,723,368 downwards.
CCGGTTACAGCTTTAGGGGATTAACACCACTGGTGTTACCTGAGGGGCTGCACCATCTCTCTTACATCTGCTGCGCTCGGGGCTGCGGCGCAACAAAACAATCTCTCTGGTAAATCCTCGTTTCTGCGGAGCAGAGAACAGGTCAGAGAGGCCCTGTGTGTGTGTGTGCGGCACTCCCAGAGGTCTCGCTGCAGGTGCTGTGCCTCCCTTGCAGACGAGCTGATCCGGCAGACGACGGTGAGCTGCGCGGAGCGGGGGCTGCTGCTGCTGCGGGTGCGGGACGAGCTGCAGCTCACCCTGGCCGCTTACCAGGCGCTGTACGAGAGCAGCGTGGCCTTCGGCGTGCGCAAGGCGCTGCAGGCAGAGCAGGGCAAGGCCCTCATGGAGAAACGGGTGAGTCGGGGGCGCTGCCGCGGGATGGCAGCAAAGACAGTCAAAGCGCTCGGCTCGCAGTCCTCGGGCTCTGCTGCGCTCCTGGAGCCCGGTTCTGTCGTGTCTGAAACGCTCTGGAGACTGTACCACACAGCACTTTTAACTGAAAATTGACTGTTTGTCAACAAAACTTGAGAGATCCATACTCTTTCCCAAGATTGCAGAGCTGGAAGAGGAAAGGAGGGAGCTGGAAAAGCAAGTGAGCGAGGAGAAAGCCAAATGCGAGGCTATTGAACAACAAGAAGTGGAACGGCGAGAGATAGAAGAGAAGAAACACAACGAGGAGGTTCTGTTCCTCAAACGGACAAACCAGCAGCTGAAGGTCAGTAAAAAACCACAGCTCCAAACACTAATGGTAACATTCTCATTAAAGCCACTAAAGCTGCCCCTCTGGGAACACAACGCAGCATTTAACATTAAATATTACCCAAGAACAACTGCGTACTCCTGCAGCAGGGCTGGGTAATTATTTGTGCATGTGGCTTTGGTGAGAAGAGCTGCTGCTCCATATTTTGGTTTTGAAAGGAAAAATCCCACATCTTTTGAGTAAGGAAAGAATGTCACCCTGCAGAACATCGATTGTTTCTGGTTACAGCTAAAAGCATTTCCCTTAAAGCAAGCCGCTTTCCTTACCTTCACTTCTACGGGACCTACTTGCCAACCCACATTTTCAGGCTGTCTTGAAATGTGTTAGGGCACAAAATAGAGTAACTGTTATATTAAATGTGTGTTGCCCCTGAATCCATGGCTTTTTCCTTGAAATACCTGTACCCCAGCTGTGTTTGCCACTGCTGTGGGTTATTTTGGGGACAGGTCCCATCAATCCACTAATTGGGCGTCAAGTTGTCTCGGTAGTCACAAAACTTGCTGTTCCCAGCTCCTCTACTCCCAGTTTGTGTTCCAAACGCTAGGGAGCCAAATATTTAGTTTAGCTCACATAGTCCAGCCTGAAATCAGAGAGTTCAGACCACTGTTTCAACAACTTTGATTTAATTTCCCCCTTGATGCTTTACATTCTAAGCTGAGTCTCTCAGTGCACAGAGCCAAGGCCAGCTCTGTTCCCCTCAGAATGCAACAACCGGGCATGCCAGGAACGACAAACTAATTTATAAAACATGTAGTAAGGAATGGAATGGCTGGGGAACAAACCTGGCCTGGCTCTCCTGGCAGCAGTGCACGATCCCTCAGCTCCTCACTGTGAACATCCAACAGACAATTCAGTCCTTCACAGCACTGCAGGTTTATTTTTTAGGCTGAATCTAATTTGCCTCACTGTCTCATTTGTTTTTCAGTCTCAACTTGAAAGCATCATTGCAGCAAAGAACTAATTGTTTTGTTGTCCTCGAGGCAGGCTCAGAAAAGCTGTCAGAGCAAGAAGCTTGCAATTAGTGACAAAGATTTGTCTTCCTACAATGATCTTGAGTTTTTACTTACCAGTAACTGAAGGCAGCATTACTGTGTTCTTTCTTTCTCTCTTGAAGAGCTGAAATTCAAGAGCTTCATTAATTACTGCTCCCTCTTTCAGTGTCATCTCAGCAGTCAGCTCTTTGAACAGTGAAATGTGTCTGGGACTTGCCTGTTGGTAATGTGCCACTGACCTTCAAAGAAATAACTAATAAACATTTTTAAATGCAAACATTTCTCTGATATTATTAATTTGAAATTGTTGTAGGAAACTCAGAAAAAATATAAAAGTGCCTACAAGAAACGAAAGTCACATGCACCAAGAAACAAATGACAGGTGATTCTTAGGTGTATTTCTGGGGGTATTTCCTTGAGTACCTGCAAATTGGTGTCAATTGTACCTGGAAATCCCTGTCAGTGGTAAGTGCAGCACTTGGCCTGATCGTTTCCAGTGAAACAAAGGGACACCTTGCCAGTCAGAGATTCATTTCTCAGTGGAAGCAAATGAGATCTGGAGGTACCTGTGTAAGCAGTCGGTTACACAGCAAGCAGACATGGGAAAGAGAATTCCCTGTAGTCATGTGAAAACCCCCATAAAGCCGGTTTCCAGAAAAAAACCCACCCAGAACCCACCGCTGAGCAACACCGGAGGAGCTGTTTGGCCAGTGCAGGATTTGCTGGCCTGGGACGGAGATGTGGAAATACCATCAGCTCCAACTGCACAAAGAACTTTCAGATGATGCAGAAACAAAGAGGGAGATGCTGCTCCTGGGGCCGGGACAGACCGGTCACACTGGGCTTTGAACGGCAACTGCAAGTTTTATAGTAAAAAAAGCCACCGCATACTAGAACTGTTTTATGTAAAATTTAATAGAATAAGCAGCTATTGCTTATGTTTGTATTTTTTGTGCTTTGATCTTTGTTCCTCCAAGCCAGTTTTTTTCTTGTTCTTATTCTTATTTTTCACGTTGTGAGTTTCATAATACCGGACTCCAACTTTCTTGGAGCGCTGCTGCCTCTCGGCTCGTCTCCTCTGCAAACACAGACAAAACACATTAGCAAATCCCCAGCATCCATGGCCTCAGTGTCTGTGACTCTCCAATGGTGTTCACATTCCACACGCCTCAAGTAAAATAAATAATGTCCAACAAAATGTTACTTATGTGAATCTATAGGGAACCCACCCACGCTCTTAACAAAGAAAGCTATGCTTCAACCTTTACAGAAGTAGTCAACAAGATTCAAGAAGCAACCTAGTGTGCACAGTCAGGTAAGACGGCTGTGACATAAGTTGTGACAGGACCTTCGTAACCGAAATCAGACTCCCCTCCTGCTCATGCCCAGTCTCAAAGCTCTTTAGTGGGAACGGGCAATCCACGGATAAAAAAGCCATTCCATTTCCCTGCTCAGCTGTACTACAAGAAATCACACTTACTTCTTTGGATGTGAGTTTCTTGCAAGGCTGTTGACCCAACTGGTCATCATCATCACCTCCCTCTTCTGATTTCCTCTTTCTTTTCTTCTCTGTGCTGCCTGCAACCAGCAGAAATCACACACTTGGGTACCTTCCAGAACACCCATTTGTTTGCAGAACTTCAGACTGGGGTCACCATCCCAACTCCTTGAGCAATGGCCTTATTTAACAGCTTCTACCCAAACACTGTGCATGTTCCTCAGCAGAGAACCAGCAGCTGTTACTGTGAAAACTGCTCTCAAGAAGCAGATTGCTTCCAGCCTCACATAAGCCCAGGAGAATTCATTCCATAGGCCTTTCAGAATGGGGCTCTCCCACCTGACTGTGCCTTTAATCAAACTGAAGCCGCAGTAAAACCTACAGACTGAAGCATCTCTGTGCTTTTAGAATGTCCCAACCCTCCTCACTGCCTCCTGTGGAACACCCCAGGGACAGGGAGCTGCTCCGGCTGCAGCCTGGAGCCCAGGCTGCTGGGAACACAACATTTGCCTTCTCTAGACCTTCCCTCACTCACAGAAACATCTCCCATCACACAGACAGGTGTCCTATAGCGAGGTTTCAGCAGGTCAGCAGCAGCTCTTGGGTCAGCTAAAGGGACATTTATGCAGCTTCAGGGGAAAAGAACTTGGATACAGGAGCCAGTGGATGCTTCTCCCCCTAACTTTCTTCTCATAGGATTTCCAAACACAGATTAAGAACATTCACTAATTTTGTTTTACCTCTGTCTTCAGTTTCTTTGGGTTCTTCAGCCTTCTGCATGGATTTTGCAAACACTTTGTCACTCAGTCCCTTAGGGATTCTATGGAAGATAAAATCAGCAATAAAAGGTTGCTGTAACACAAACCGAGAAGCCACCAGTCTCCAGCAGATCCCAGTCCCCCGTCAGCACCAAAGCCACAGTCTTTGCACCTAAAAAACATATTGCAGCACTCTTGTCTCTGGAGTTACTGGGCTCGTGCGCTGCACAGGAGACAAAATATAACCCTTACCCTTGAAATCTCAGTCCTCACAAGGCTGGTGAGTGAGCTTTGCTAAAACTGGGCCTGCTCTATGGGCCAGGATACTCTGCATGTGCACAGAGACCCACCTGGCTTATCCAGGTAGGAATTAGCCTTGCTATAACCCAACATCAAGGAGAGATCCAAGGATGCAATTTTGCTCTCCAGAATACCAGGAGATTTCTAACCCATAGCTTAAGAGGCAACTTTCAAAAGCGAGAACATTTTTAATTATGCTGGTAAATAGCACTTCTTGGAATAACCTTTCAAAACCAAACTGCTGCTTGGCCGAATTTCCAACCCTAATGGCTAAACTAGACAAACTGTGGCTTATGTGAGGCAGCACTGGGGAACTGTCAAGCAAGTCAGGCATGGAGTGGAACTACAGCAGTCACATCAACCCTTTTCCCCGCTGCAAAACATTGGACAGATTCAGGTACCTTATTGCTGAGAACCTCTTGGCTTTGGCTTTATCCAGAAATTTTTTATATTTTGCAATCTTGTCCTCCAAAGCCTTAAGAACTGCTTTAGGACTCTCCCCGGCACCCGGTGCAGCCACCTGCGATTCCTCCTCTCCCGCATCCTGATGTTGCTCATTCTCCTTCTCCTCCTCCTGTTCTTCCTCTCCACAGGAATCACTGTCTGTCTCATCGAAGCCTGGCACATCCACAGGCACCAGGTCTTCTTCCGAGAACTGAGGTGCCACGTTAATCCTGCCGAAGTTCTGCCGAACCTGGGACATGAGCTGCCTGATCTCGCTGTCTGTGTTGTTCCTCTCTTCTGGCTCCACACCTGATGCCACCGACTCAGAGACTTTCTCCTCAGCATTATCTTGGCTTGAGGTCACGGCTGCTTCCAACGCAGGAGGCTGCAAGGAAGAGTGTCATGGATTTATAATCCACAAAGTCTGTCCCGTCTCCAATTTCTATTTTATCCCTTTGGAAAAAGCCTACAATGACCATGTGATGATCGCTGACTTTTCTGGTAGCCAGTAATGGCTCAGATATCTCTGTAAAGAGCACAGCACAAACCTGGTCCTCACTGAATTCAAGTGTCACCTGAATGACCAGGTTTGTGCAGAGCCCAGTCACTGCCCGAGTCTCACGGCACTCTGGGAAAAGCAGCGGTGAATTCCATTAAGAAAACCAAATAATATGTAGAAGAGGAGGGACGAGCGTTACATTCTCACCTGGGAACCTGGTTCACCTGGTTCTGCATTTGGTGGCTTCACAAAGAATGGGATTCTGCCCCTCTGCCAGTCATTGAGAACCATCTTGCTCACAGTCTGCAAGTCAGGCTCACCACCCTGAAAGAACCAGAACAATTTCTGTCCACATTTGCAGGGCACAGCACCTTCCTACGCCTTGTAAGCAAGAGAAACATTCCCATTTCCCACGTTCGGTAACAGGCCCCACACTCTTCCAGCCTGCAAGTGCAGGAAGCTGTCACACCTTCAGCAGTTTTCCAGTCCTAGCAGCAAGTTTCTCAAGGAAGTCTTCTGTATCCTTCCAGGAGTCAATTTTGTACGTCTTCCTGATGTACTCTGCTTTGGCCCTTTCCAGCACAGCACTAATATGGTCTTCGGGGCTCTTAATCTTTTCAACTTGAACCTGAAAAGACACGGTAGAGGATCAAGCCTTTGGAAGTGTGTATTCATCCCTCTGAGCCCACTGCATGGACAACAGCAAAGGCCCCGTGCAGACACGTACCACTCCCTTCAGCACAATGTCTGTCTCCGTGTCTCCTGACGGGTAAACCACCCCGGGGCAGTCGATGAGGAAAATGCGCCGCATCAAGGTGATGTATTGCCACACCTGGAACAGACCGGCAGCTGCTGTTCAGGGCTTGCTGAGCGTCCCGTTTGTGAGGCTGAGTCAGAGAACCGGCACTAACAGAGCCTGGGCCCAGGAGAGCAGAGACACGGAGCACTGCCACGACTGCAGCACGGCAGAGCGGGAAGCTGGGAGGGCTGTCAGAGCAGCGCCCCAGAGAAGGGACTGCCCATCAGCCGCTCCCTGGGCCACACGGCCTGTGCAGCTCCGTGCTGGACCCCAAACGGCACCGGGCTCATTTCACACCAGTTCAGCCTTCGACCACGTGCTTATTTGTATCTTTAACGCAGGCACGTTCTTACCTTTGTTTCCCCTGCAATGGGGGCCACGTTGCAGACCTTCTTGGATCGCAGGGTATTGATCACGGAGCTCTTGCCAACATTGGGGTAACCAATGAACCCCACGCTGATCTGCTTCTTGTCAGAGTGTAACTGGTGAGAAATAATATGTCCTTGTTCACTTCACCACCGCAGTACTGAACCCCAAACCCTAACAAAGCAAAACACCGCACACTAACCCCCCCCAAACCAACCACACAGCTCCCCAAAATGGTTGTGTAACTTTCCACACTGCCTCAGAAGCTGTATGAAAGCACCTTTGCCAAAAGGATTTGTGAGGCTGGCGTGGAAAGCCAGTGTTGGATACTCCTGGGAGAGGACGGCAACCCAGCGCTTCTGGAGAGGCAAACAGACGGGGTTAGGGACCTCGGGCTGGAGGGGCTGACACCATCTGCTCAGAGAGGGGGGTTCAGTGTCTGCACTGGGCTCACAGCTGCAATGGCCATGAACATCGCTAGGGAAGACCCTTTGAAGCACTTCCCCAACCCAACAGCTAAAAGCACTGAGTATTGTTTGTATAAAAGACAAACAATTTCCCAAAAACGCCTTCACTGCTAGCTAAAACTCATTAGTTTAACGACATAAAGCAAACCAGCTGGGGTGGATATGGATCCTGGGCAGAATAACATTTAGCATACTCTGGAGACAACAACTGAACTGTTAAATCCAGACAGAGGAAGTAGGGAATTTGTGGCTGGTGAGTGTTGCTCAACTCGGCCAAACTTGGACAGATTTACATGGTAATTGTTACTTTTCCAGCAGGCAAGCAGAGAGCTCCCAGTGCCCCAGCTGCAGTACATCCTCCCAGACCAGCATGGGGACTGGCATGGAGCTCCGGCCAAGCTGCAGCAGGAACAAAGAGGGTCCAAGCAATAACAGGCAGGATTGTGCTTACGGTAGCCCAGGTAGGAACAAGATCACATTTGTTCAGGACAAAAATGAGATGTTTCCAGTGTTTCTCCTTTTTAAGGTAAGATTCCACATGAGGGGAGCGAGTGCCCATGGGATCCCTGGCATCAAGAACTTGAACAACAACATCTGACGAGTCGATCACCTGAAGAATAAAAAAATCACACAGAAGGAAAGGATTTTACAGAAAGCAAGACATCTGTACTTCCCAAGTGAAAACCAGTCAGTTTTGAAACTACAGCATTAATTTAAAAACCTTGTATCCTTCATAAATCCCCTCCAAATTCAGGCTGGACAGCTGAATAGCTTTTACCTGTTCTTATGCACCAGGGAAAGAAAACACCGCACCCAAATGGGAAAACTAACTGCTTCAGCACACAAACCCCCAGTGTTCGTCATCCATTCAGCAGCAATTCCCTTCTGCCACTTCATAATGGATCAGGGTATAAAGGATGTTTTCTGGATCAATATGAAACACACAACCAAGCAGGAACCTGCTGTTAGTCCACTAAGCATCTACAGCAGGGAGCTGTCATTTTATGACTTGCTTCAAGCCAAGTGAATTTGTTTCACAGCTTTTTCCTGCCGTTTTGGCAGCCTCTTACTGAAATCTGTTTTGCTCGATCATTCTCAGTGCTTTTAGATCCAAATGAAAAGGTTTTAAGCTACCTTCAGAAATTCAGAGCAAAAAGTCAAGCAATTTCACACCTAACAGTCACAGAGAGTGCACAAACTCTCAGTCTCCATTTCTCTAGCAGCCAAGGTGGCTCACAGGGAATTACGGGTCAGAGCTCTCCCAGGACGAACCCATCCACAAAACAGATGTTTTTAGCCAAAAGAAACTTCAGGGAACATGACTGGTTTACTTGTGGTGAAGCCCCAGGAATCCAAGAGAAACTGTTATCTTCACCCTGCCAGTCCTTCTCTAGATAACGTATTTTAAGAATGTTTGTTCCAGTAGGACAAGAGCTCAAGAATCAAGCTCAGTCACGCAGAGATTCAGAAATGAAACTCTGTTTTTTCCTAGAGCTTCTCTCATTGTTGCTGTACAGGATTTCAGCGCTGCCCTGCAGCCCCTGTCTGTGCCACAGACGTGACTCTGCTGTGAATCCCAAATGCTGCTTACCTTGTAGAGCTCACCCCAGATTCTTCTGGACTGTCCTTTCTTAAAGATTTCCTCTTGTGCTTCATCCCTAGAAGACATCACCAGAGACATCACCAACCACAGAAACAGGGTCATGGTGTTGTCTTCTCTTCTCTAATGCCCTTTAAAGACAAAAGAGAAGACGAGGCCCAAGTAACCGCTGGGATTTAGCCAAAATCCCAAATTCAGCCAATCTCACTTTCCTTAGTCCTCACACAGTAACAGCATTGATGGATGTACCAGATACTTCTTCAACAACAAGGCTGGCTTTTCAGACAGGTAAACAATGAATCATTTTTCCTTTCCATTCACCTGACACCAGTGTCCTCTGTCACCAGGTCTCGGTCCTTGTCCTGGTCATACGACTCTGAGGAGGCCTCAGCATTCTCCACCAGAGCCTGCACATCACTTGCAGACAGCGTTGGTCTCTTCCTCTGCGATTTGGGGCCAAACGTGGTTTCAAATGTTTCCGTGTCAAGAATGTGAACCCTGGAGGTCTGAGGAAAAACAGGTTGGTAAAAAAAAGCCCCAAGCACCACTTTTTCCGTCTCTCGTGACACGTACTGGAGAAGCCTGGAGTTCAACACAGCCCTGGAGCCTGTGACAAGTGACAGGCACGTCCATAACAGTGTTGGAGTTTTCCAGCTTGAGCTTTGGGAAACGTAAGAGTGGATATTTAATAAGCAACAAAACACTGTGCACTTGCCAAAGAACTATGCTTCAGTTCTTCCACCATAAATGGTGTCAAATGCAATTACAGCCACAATGATGAAAATTCAGCTGCTATCTTTGATCACTGCTTATTTTTCTAACAAGAGCACAAATCTCGCCAAATTCTCAGATTTTTGTCAGGGACAATTACAATCAAAATTGTAGATTTTTAAAGCTTCCAATGAATGCCAACTTTTCTTGGAACAGCAAACAATCCATTGCTGAAAGCAGCAATTTATTTTTGTAATGCACATTTTAACATAACCTTTTCCTAATTTAAGTAACATTTTTATTACATAAAACTTAGAAAGTTTCCGTATGACAAAATAGCTACTAAGAGTCCAAAATAATAGTTCAGACATCATGAAAAAAACTGGCAACAACTAAAACTCGATGTACTCGAAATGAAGTCTGGATGCACAAGGATTTGTGGTACGGGATAAAACACACGTTCAAATTCATCCCCAGTGCCTGCAGTGTGAAGCAGGCTCAGAAAAAGCCCAGGAGCTGTCAGAGGCATTAGAACGTTTGGAACATCAGCAGGTACACAAACCTATCAGAATATATCACAATATGGTAATATCATAACCTACCACAGAATGCCACAATGGTCTGGGTTGGAAGGGACGCTGAAGCCCATCCCGTTCCACCCTCTGCCGTGGGCAGGGACACCTTCCACCAGCCCAGGTTGCTCCAAGCCCCGTCCAACCTGGCCTTGGGCACTTCCAGG
>JAWMRA010000058.1:2554571-2709489 GCA_035584735.1 Pseudotriccus pelzelni | reverse complement strand
GAGAGCACTGGGACTGCGGGAGGGCACTGGGGCAGCTGGAGAGCACTGGGACTGCGGGAGGGCACTGGGGCAGCTGGAGAGCACTGGGACTGCGGGAGGGCACTGGGGCAGCTGGAGAGCACTGGGACTGCGGGAGGGCACTGGGGCAGCTGGTGGGGCACTGGTGTGGCAGAGACTTACGCACAGGGCAGTACTGGTGGGTGTTTACAGGCACACCGGGCTGTTCCTTCTGGGTTACTGGCAAAGAATTTTAAAAATTAGAAGTAACGACACTGGTGTTTTTATGTGCATGTAAAGAATTGCATGGACAGTGCAGTAACAAATCAAATTTAGGCAAAATCTGCGTCTAAAGCCTAAGCCTACGTTTGTGTTACTGCCAGACTTTAATAGCAGTCTGAAAGCTCCTCACCTAGGGGAAATGAACAACGCTGCACTGAAATGGTGTTAATTGATACCAGAGCCTGGGCCGGGGCCAAGCTCAGCACCTTGGGAAATCCTTCCCCAAAACACAGCCCTGGCCCATCCTTCCTAAACACTTATTAGCAGCAGAGCATTCCTGGCCAGTGCAACATCCTTCTGGTGCTGCTAATGCTCCTCTAAACCCAGAACAATAACAGAGCTGCTGGGGTTTTGTTCTTTTAATGATTTTCAGCGTTTTGCTGTGAGGTGCAGAGTCCCTGCTGTGCAAGGGAGCCCTGATGAGTCAGGCCTGGGAGATGTTTTGTAAGACGGAGTCTGGAGTTTAGAGGCTATTTGGCTTAAGCTTACAAGTTCTGGTTTTTCTCTTAATAGAATTATCTGTGCCTTGGGCACTGAAAAAGCACACACTGATGTGGGCATAAAAATCAATTCCAAATTGTAGCTAATTGTTTAAGCTATCAGACTCGAGGCTCATGTAGGAGGCTTTTCCCGGGACAAGCGTGTTTTCTATTAGAGTTGATATCAATCTGTCAGAAGATCCTTTTGATTTTTCAAAATTTTAGACTAAATAGTTGAGTAATACTTGCTCTGCTCTCCCCCACTCTTTCTTCCTTTCCGTTAAGAAAACTCCTTCTTTATTGTTAGCAAGAGATCTTGGGGTGCAGCCAGAAAGTCGCTGTCTCTTTCTGTGTGAGAACAGACCCAGCCAGCTTTGGGCAGGAGGTTGTGGTGTGGGGAGCTTATCTTGGGGATGCCTCAGAGCTGGGTGCTGGATTCCCAGGCTGGAAGCATTGGCAGTGAGGGCTCAGCCCCTGTCCCTGGCTGTGCTCACAGCGTGTCCCCGTTGGAATGGGCTATGGGCGGGATTTTCTGTCCTAAGAAAAGATCCTGCTGATCACGTGTGGGACCTGCATTCAGACTGGCACCAACTCATCCTTTCTGCTGCGCTCTCCTTGTTCTCCTGTGTTCCCTCATTCCCAAATTCCGTCACCGGGGCCAACAGCTGGTGTTTGACTCGTGGCATCGCTGCGGCTCTTTATTGTGGATCTGATAACGCACGTGTGGGATATTGCTCCTCTAAACTGATCTTTTGTTGCTCTACGACTCACAGCTTTGCCTTTCCTATTGATCCATCCTCCCCCCCTTTGGATCTTTAACTTTTTCTTGCCCTGTGTCCGTTGGGTGCAGCGGGACCAGCCAGGACAGTGGGACGGGAGCTCGGTGTCCATCGGCTCTGCCACGCGGCCTCAGCTCCTCGGCACCACTGCCCTGACCAGGGCTGAAATGAAATCATTTCGAGTTTTATGTGGCCTCATCCCTGTCGAATCCCAGGGAATGGGGTTACATGATGCCATTGCAATGACTCATTCCCATAATTGCATATGTTCTGAGGGGTTATTCCCATTGTATTATTAAAAACTAGTGATGCTGGATTTTTGGCAAGGGCTGTCTTCCTTGTATGATCTACACATTTTGTCAATTAAATGAAGGAAAACTAGATTTCCAAGAGATCAGAACAAGACTGGACTTGTATTCAGAGCCCTTTTTCAGTGTGCTCTTGAGCTCCTGTTTTATTCAACAGGATAAAGCAGCATCAGCCACCTCACTCCATTGCAGCGATTCCCTGCAGAGCACAAGGACTCAAGTGACCTTTGTAGCTCGTCTTTAAAATCACAACCAGAAGATACCATAGGTGGTTTATCAGCACAACAGCTTTCCCAGCTCAGTTCCCAAGGAATAGCTTTCCAGCTGACAGAGCCAGGAGGCAGAGCTCCCTGGCGAAAGGCTCCAGGTTTGATGGCTCCTGAACAGAAAAACCAAAGTGATCCCAGACTGTTCCCAAAATGGGGACTGGAAGCAATGGGAAGTGGGGAGGGGGGAGAAAACTCAATTCGAGAGAAAAGGTCAAAGGGTGTAAGAGGACTTTGAGAGGCCAGGCTGAGCTGTGCCCCGTAGGACTGAGCCCTCGGAGCGTGGGGGGCTCAAAGCTGTGTCCCTTCTGCAGAGCCCTCGGCTTCGCTCTGGGAACGGAGACCTGGAGTTCACCAGCACTCTGAGCAGTTACATGTAAATGTTCTCCTGTGGTGTTTGATGTCAGCAGTGATGAAAAGTAACTTCTCCCCTGTCAGGCTGGGCTCCCGTGGGGCACAAGAAGGGCCTTGAGCAGCCCTGTCAGTGCCTCTAACCTGGCACTTCAGCTCGGGCCGTAAATACCAACACAACCTACCTGGCTGTCTCTTTTTTTTCTCACTAAGATCCTGCTGCTCTTCAAAAGTCATGGAGATTCCAGCAAGAAGCTCCATCTAAACTATAGCTTGGCTTTCAGTTGGATGTGATGTATTACTGTGTACATAAAGGCCATCAGGGTGATTTATTTATGGTGACTGGTTAAATACACTGGTATTTCTGTAATTTCAGTAGAGATTTTTTTAAGCATGATGCCTAACATCTCTCTCTCACTCTCTCTGTGAAGGCTATTGACTTAACAAAATCTGTAAATATATATCTGGGCTATCCCTTTTAGTGTTCTCAGACAGTGTAATCCAAACAACAGCGTTGGAGATGACCTGTTTCACTATTCTACTCTGTTTCCTTTAATCAAAGCTAAGATTTCTTCTGAATGAGAAACCATTTTAAGATAAACACGAGCTAAGCAGTATATACATTGCCCCTACCTCCCTGGGGTGGAAAGGCAGTGAATTACTGCGTCAGGAGTGTGTGTGCACACAGTTCCTTGACTGTATCTGACGAAAAATACAGGTTTATATTACCCAGAGAAGGTAAGAACAGGATAGAACCAGCCTGTGTTTGGTGACATTCAACTGCTTCAGCTTCTACATTTCACCAAATGAGGGAGAAATTGAACAGTTTCAATCCCATGACTGTAAGCTGTTCGTTATTCCTAGCCCTTTGTCTCCCATGGCATGGGATGGGTTTCCCAAAAGCCAAGGAAACTGCCTAGAAACTGCCCTGCAGATTCTGAGTGGAATTCTGTCCAGTGTTGTTCAGCAGGGAAAATAATGATGTTTTCTGTGCAGCAGAGTTCCCAACGAAGGATCTGTCTGTCTGTCCATCCAGCAGCTGCTTCTCCAGCTGAGCATCAAGCTGGTCGAAGCACAGGGTGGGAATATGCACAGGAGTCGGAGCAGTGATGTTGCCATCGGTGATCTGTGTCAACTCCTTTGGCTCCTGGATAGACAGATGGTCTCAGGAGAGGCTTGCACTGTCTGTGGACATTTTGGATTATTTGAGATTTGACTCCAATTTTGGTGAATAAAGGAATTAAGCTGCTTCAGCAAACCCATTTATTGCTTTATTTGTTTAAACACGTGTATTTTACAGTGATGCCATGGAGAGAACACCACAACAGGGTTATTTGGTGGGCAGAAAGAGAGCGTTCACGTGCGTGTGAGTTGAGGTGACATCACCTTGCTAAGGACATCTCAGCTTGGACTGGGGAGCTCAGCATGCAGTTCACGTTGGTCAAAGGCATAATGTTCCTAAATTCATGACTAAACCTGCTCTCTGGGAGTGGGAATAAGCACAGTTCTTGAACTGATTCAAAAAATAATAGAAAAAATTGATTTATTTCTTATATTTTTTCTCCTAATTGTTCTAAACCAATTTAATTTTAAAATTACGCATACTGAAAAATCTTGGATATTCTTAATATGCATTTTAAACTTCCTGTTGCCTTTGTCCCTTTTTCTTCCCATTTTGCTACGAAAAAGGAAGAAAGAAGGGAAGAGGCTACAATAGAAAGAAGTTTGACAGTTTTCCTAAAAATCTCTAGAGTTCTCTAAAATAGGTTCTGTTGATTTATTACATGCAGTTTAGTTTTGAAATAGTCGTGCTAATAGTGACAGGAGTTACTGCAGGGAATGGAGTCATTAACAGAGCCTCGTGTAGAAACCCTTCCTGGTGCACTCTCTCTTTTCCCTAATCCTCGCTGAGAACTGGATGGGGATGCAGCAGCAGGAGGGCAGAGGGAGGCACAGCGAGTGGGCGAGCTGAGGTTCACCAGCGGGTGACTGGTGGGTGCTGCTGAAAGCAGGAGGGAAAATGGTTCTGCTTACAGGCAACACTGTGGCACAAACCAAATACTTCTCTCACGGGCTAGAAAATAGAATGAGATCGGATCTTTCAGCTGGGAGGCTTTCAGGAATCATCAGAACATGATCCATAAACAACTCAAAGCGTGACTTTCAAGAACCTCTTTCTCTCCCTGCTTGGTATGCTGGTCGTTTATCATTGTGCTGAAACGGAATCCCCTTTCAAAGATGTAACAGCTTCTTGTTTACTTAAACACAAAGTGGATGATGGGCTGAAAGGTTTTCTGCCAGCAGAGCAGTCACGGGGAGCTTGGTACAGCTCCGGAGCTGGAGCAACTGTGCAGCCCCCACGTCCTGCAGCGAGCCGAGCCAGCCCCGGCACTGAGGGGAAGGGAGTTGGGGTGTCCTGTGCCAGGGCCGAGTCCTCGGCAGGCACCACGAGCTGCAGGAGAGAACCGGGGCTGCAGGTGTGGGCAGGTGACCCCTCAGAGGGATGGGGGCTCTCCCACAGGTGTCCCCGCACGCCCGCTGGCTCACTCTGCCCTCCAAAACCCCAGAGCAGAGGGAGGTACGGAAGTGAGGGCAGCCCGGATTCGCCAGGTTTAGTTTGGGGTGAGCTTTCCCCTGTCCATCAGCCTTTCAGGGGAGCTGCAGCTCCAGCACCATCTCCCTGATCCACCGGGGGCACCTCTCTGGGAGCCAAACATCTCCCCAGCTCCACCCCTCGGGACCAGAGGGCTTTTGCTGAACTCTGAAGGCATTAAATGTGTCTCCACATAATTATGCAGGGGAAGCACATTTTAGAACACGAGGGCAGTGAGCGATGTGGCACTTTGTGACACCACCAAAGGTAGAACTCCCCATGCAGAGCTGACAGCATTCCCACGCACCCTGCGTAGGCCTTGCTAGGTCTGTTCTGCACAGTCCTTGTCCTGGTTCCTCTGTCCAGATGTCAGCTCGTGCAGAGCAGGAGGATCCAGGGAATTCCAGCTGGTGGCATGCAGACAGGTCGTTTCTACTCAACTTAAAAATTTATTTCTCTTCTGCAGAACCTGAGCTGTGCCTTCCCCTCCTGCCTGCCTCCCTCCTGCCACGTGCTGGGGTGGTGTCCAGTACCAGGGTGTCCCCAGCCCGTGATCGTCCCACAGCTGTGACTGTCCAAGTGGAGTCACAACGTTTCAGCAACCTGTGGTTCGTTGTAACCTCTCATTTTCTCAACGTGCTGTGTGTTAATTGGATCCTTCAGAAGGGAATTCCTCCGGGCTGTGCGGGGCACAACTGGGGTCCTTTGCGCAGGACAGCTGGTTTGTGGCTGCAGAGCAGCTGGCAGCATTCTCTGGGGTTTTCTTAAAGCTTTGATGAGTTTCCCTTCCACAAGTGAGTCTCTGTCCTGTGGGACACCAGCCTCCATAGGGGCCAAGGTATGAACCACACACTCAGGAAGCTGGTTGTCTTTTTGGTTTTTTTGTTTTTTTTTAATTTGAAATAATTCTTTGTAGCAGATTCAGGGCAGATACCACTGACCTCTTACCACAGACTTTTAACATGTATTTGCAATGATAAAGTCATACAGCTTAAAACACAAAATAAAGGGTATGGGGAAGAGAAAGAGGCCACTGCCATGTGTGTCTGGGTCCCGGGTTGGGGCAAGCAGCCATGTGAGTCCTGTCATCCCCTGACTGTGGGGCTGCACTGGGGCCACTCACTGAGGTTCCAGTTGAGGCCTTTTGTCATGAAATCTCACATCTGTGTCCTTTGCTGGCTCATCCTCCACCTCTCCTCCCTGCAGTGTCCCCACAGAGCCCTGGGGCCGTGGGCTTCCCCCCTCTGTGTGCCATTCCACTCCTCGGCAGCTTCCACTCCTTGGCAGCTTCCACTCCTCGGCAGCTTCCACTCCTTGGCAGCATCCTTCTGTGGTCAGCCAGGGGTGGCTGCAGCCTCCTGAAGCATTGAGTGCGTGGCCTCTGTTGGTCTCTGGATCAGTCTGGAGTATATGTCTGTCTGGACATGTCTAGGTGTGGTGTAGCAGTGCTCTGTTCAATAAAGCTTTCATATACATAGCAGCAATGGAGTCTTGCCATCAGGTGACGCCCAGGGCCAGCTACTGGGCAGGGCTGGCAGGCGTCACGGGCACCGTGGCCCCTCTCTGTTTGCTCTTCCTCTTCTTGGTGCCAGACTTAGTGTCTTTGGTGTCTTTCCGATTTCTATTTCCATTATCTTGCTTTCCTTGCTCTTCCTTTTTCTTCCTTTTCCCTGCAGTAAAGCAAAGAGGCAGCGTGAGGCTCTCCGGTGGAACAAGCCACGAGGGAACGGATCGGCCGTGTCCACCTCCCCCCGCCCCGCTGGTTAATCCATCTCTGCTCACCTTCGGGGCACTGGCTCTTCTGCACAGTGCATCTCCGCACCTCGGTGGTGGGTGGACACAGGGACACATCTCCGGAGGGAGCCTGCAGAATCCGCCGTGTTCGGTCTTCGTTGCCCTTCTTGAAGCCACAGAGCTTCCTCTTCTTGGAGCAGGGCCCCCAGGGCCCCCACTCACTCATTTCACATTGTGCTGCCGGATAACAAGAGAGCCCAGCAGTAACTCCCGTTCTTGGATTGCTACCTCAGACCTTTCCAGAGCCCTTTCACAACATGGCATCTCTCCCCCACCTTAGGCTGGACGGGAACGTGCGTTTCCCCAGCAGCTTCCCAAATTCCCAAGCACCCCCTTCCTTACTGCAGCCCACCGGCTCTGGGTCCCACTTCACAAACCCGGGGGGCTGCTCTCCATCCAGGTGGGTTCCCAGGGGGCTCTGTCCCAGCTGGGTCTGGCAGTGCCGTCACCCCCACCCCCAGGCGGGCACAGCTTACCAGGACTGCTGCACTCCATGGTGCCGTTGGCAGCAGCGTAGCCTTCGGGGCACGTGATGTAGCATCTCCCTTTGTGCAAATACAAACCTTCCTTACATTTTGTGCAAAAGTTTCGACTGAAACAGGACTCACAGTTCTCAATTTTGCATTCTGGGGAAAAAAAAAAACACCGAAGCTGTCATGTAATCTGATGGGAACAAAAGACACGAGAAGCTCCACACTGCCAACTGGAGCTCAGTCCTGGCTCCTAGGGATTTTCCAGCAGCAGGGCACATGTCTGAGATGTCTCTGAGTGTCCTGTCAGGCCTGACTGTGCCGCTCACAAGTCAGTTTTCTTTGCACCGTTCCCTGTACAGGACAGCCCCATGCTACAGCTCTCACGGCCCACAGCAGCTGCTGCCAGGACAGAATCAGGCAGGGGGGGGAAGGTTTTGGACTGGCATTCAGCTGATCATGTCAGCCAAAGGGGACAGTGCAAAGTCCTGGATCAACAGCTGCAGCTATGGGACGGGCTGCATGGAAAGGGAGGTAGATGGAAAACCTTGCCAGGAGGGTGCTGTGCATGGAACTGCCGGAGGAGTGACCGCACGTTTCCATGTCCAGCTCTTTCTGGCGCTCTGGTTGCAGGAGGCAGCTGCAGGCCAAGGATCTCTCTGAGCTGCTTGGCTGTGGCGAGCAGGAGGGGAGGAGGATAGGCACTTGTCTGAGCAGTACCTAAAGTTTCCTCCCAGAGGAAAAGGTTGCAGGTCTGGCAGCCCAGGAAACAGAGCTGCCCAAATGTCCTGCGAGATCCCGTGCCCACAGTGTGCCTATGTGGTGCTGAGTGGGGTTATTGCCGTGGCAGGTGGCTGCCCAGCTCAGCAATGCTCTCCCCTTCCACACAGCCACAGCCTCTCCCCTCACATCAGCAAAGGCACACGATGCCCTGCAAAGTTCTGCCACCCCCCCGTGCCCGTTCCCTCCCACCCCACACTCACTGATGCACTTGTTCATGTCCGTATTGCGAAGGCCAAAGTATCCCAGTGGACAAGAAGGCAGGCAGATCCCAATTTGTCGGATATCATTCCTCTCCAGAAGGATGAAGAGTTTGGGGGAACACCTCAGGCACCCATTGAACTCGGAGCACAGGTCACAGCCCCTGGCACAGCCCTGACTCAGCTCGGTGCTGACTGCAAGAGCAGGAGAGAGGCGGTGGTTAGTGCCAGGCTCTGCAGGCACCAGCCCCGCGGGCAGGAAGGGAGGAACGGAGGCAGAGTGAGGTCCTGCAGCAGTGACACGCTCCCAGCACCGCTCTGGCCGGGCACCAGAGCCTCACGCCCAGTGCCCACGGGCACCGGTGCTGCTTGGAGCACACAGGCACGGCGGTGGCAGTGCTGAGGAGCAGGACCCAACAGGCAGCCACCAGCTGTACCCAGAGCCCCAGCACTGCCCCTCTTACTGCCTCCCAGCCCTGCCCATCAGTCCTGACACCTGCATGGGGCAAACACTCACAATGGACACGTGCCCAGGGATCCAGCACCTCCCCGCGTGGAGCTGGCGGTGCCTCCACATCGAGGACCAGTGGGGACCAGATTGCACGGCCCTGGAGTGAAACTGTTTGACTAATTCCATCCATGCTGCATCCCAGGCTGCAGCTCGCTCTGACCCTGCCTATGTTAAACTCTCTCTGGCAGTCAGGAGATGTCACTGCCCCCAAAATAGAGATGTGTTCTCAGTTCCTATGTTCAGTCCAAGAAAAATACTCAATCCCATGTCTTGAGAGTTTTCTGCTTTTAATTATCATGTAAAATGCTGGTTGTTTTGAAACCAATCGCATTCTTTACAGGCTAGAATGCAGGTTATTTTTATTAGTTTATTATGCAAGCCATGTCCTTGTTTATAGAAAAGCTGTGTATTTAAAAGATGTGTTCTTTTAAATACCTTGTTTACTACACTTCAAAAGCGAGCGCAGAGCAGCACAGTGCTCATGTGCCAGGAGGAGAGGTAAGAGATCTCCCCTGTCCCCTCGCCGTGACCCAAGAGCCTGGCAGCCCCCCTGCCTGCCCCAGCCCCATCGCCAGGTCTGCGGCTGTGGGGGCTGCCACGGCCTGGGGAAGTGACACAGAAAGCAGGGGGGTCCCCAGCTGGGATCCCAAAGCCCCCAGCCCCCCGCTGCCAGGAGGGTTCACTGGGTCGGGGTGCCACTTGGCACTGTGTGCCCTGGCCCCTGTACGCAGGGATCTCTGGGCAATGTGATCCCATCCCTCCTGCAGCACTGAGCCATGGCACCGACCTCTGCATCCGTGGCAAAGGTATAAACTGGGCCCTCGCTGGAAATTACCCTTTATAGCATTAGCCATGATGTCAGGTTTTCCTTGTTCTCCCAGGGCTAAGCAGTCCCAGTTTTAATATCAAATCAATGTTATATAATTTAATTTAAAACAGTTTTAATGTAAAACAGTTCTAACATGAGCTTACATAAAAGAGGGCAAACGCTTGTGGTTGCTCTTGTGCCAATTCTGCCTGGCTGCCCCGTATGATCCCCGGCCAGGGACCCTCCGGGCAGGGGGGATAACTGACCCCTCCGTGACCTCGGGGCTGTGGCAGGGCTGGAGGGACAGGGCACTGTGCCCCTCTGCCCGGCAGTGGGACTGGGGGAGCTCCACGGGCTCGCAGGGGATGGCAAACCCTGCCCAGCTGCCTGTGCTGTAAACACATTCACACCTGCACGACCCACCCGGCATCACCAGAGGAAGGAGAGAAGAAAAGCGTTTCATACATACTTCGTCTTTGCCTCTTGCCCTTCACCACTTTGCTGCTGCTTGTTAGATCCATCGAGCTTAGAAAAACCACCACCACAAGCAGTCCAAGCTGCATAGTAACTCTCCAGCGCTGCAGGCCCTCCGTCGCGGGGCGGTCAGGGGAGCCCACTCCACAGCTGGGGTCTCTGCTGCCGCTAAAACGTCTCAGGTGGGATCAGAGCTGAGAGTCTGTGCACGGAGCCTGGTCTGGGACCATATCCACAAACCACATCAGCACCAGCGAGCTTAGGTAGCAGGTAACATGGCTCTACCTTCATCCCTGTGAGGAGCGCAGGAGCTTGGCCTTAGTCCCATTGGGGGCTTGGCAGCAGGTGTTAGCTGCTCACCGTTTCCAGGTGCACCGACAGGAACTGCGAAGGAAGAGGACAGTAGGTTAACTCGGCAGCCAGCATCACTCCCATGATGGCTGGGGGCAAGCACGGGGGCTGTGGGGTGAATTAGGGGTGCTGGTGGCACCCCGAGCGGCGTGGGGAGAGCCGCACTCCAGCCTCATCCACAGGTCCCCCTTGCTGATACTGAGCACCCATCAAAATGCTCAGTGAGGCTTTGCCGTCTGCCAGTGCTGCAAACAGTTATAGCTGGAACTTGTTTTAAACAGAGCCAGACCCCTGGGCCGCCCTCCCCGAGCGGCAGATGGCTGCTGCGGGTGCCAAGCACACAAGATGTTTCCCATCAAGTGGGCACCTCTGGGGCTGGTAGTTGAGCTGAAGAGAGAGCAAGCCTGCAATCCCCAGCAGGGGCAGGGGCTGTCTGGGGACGGGGCGGGATCCTTCATGAGCTGCCTAAAACGCCGTGCTTCTGCTCCGAGGGAATTTCCAAACCTCCCAGCTCCCGTTCCCTGGAGCACAGGGCAGGGTCGGCAGGAGCTGCTCTGCCCAGGCTCGCTGTGTCCCACGGCCCCACTGCGAGCGCCGCGCTGCCCTTGCCAGCCACGGTGAGTGTGTGGCAGGACGGGGGGACAGGACAGCAGCACCAACAGGACAGTGTGGGCAGCAAACCAATGGCTCTGCATGAACTGCTGGAGAGCCAAGGGAAACCCAGGCAGAGGGCAGTTGCCAGTGCCCAGGACTCCACATGCCCTGTTGTTGCCCGGGAATGCCCAAGCCCTTGCTTCGCCTGGCTGCTGGCCGGGGGCATTTTCCATGTGGTTTTCAGGTGGTTTTCCCTGTGCCCTGTGCCTGGTGTGCAGGAAAGGTGAACTTCAGGCTGCACCAAGGGCTCTGGCACAGCTGGGCAGGGACCAGCTCCTCTCTGCAGCTGGCAGAGCAAAGCCCCGCCAACGGCAGCCATTGTGTGAGAATAAAGGCAACAACATTCGCTCTGTGAAGTCAAATGAAACAGAAAATTGTTTTAATCCCTTTATAATAACTGCGCAATCACCGATGCCCCAAATGAAGGGAGCCTGGCAGCAGCCCGGGATGGACACAGGCCCTGAGCAGCCTGTCTTCTTCTCCCTTGCCCACCCTGGGGTGGGGGATAGTCTGAAAGGCCCCTGGCCCAAGCAGCCTCCCCGCTCCAGCCCCCCTGAGGTGGGTTATGGCGACAGCAGCAGAACACCTGAGAGGAGGGTGCTGCCCCAGCAGCAGGTGTGGGCTGGCAGCACCTTGAGGCAGCTGCTGCAGGGACACGTGCCCCGGGCACCACGGGGCCATGTGCAGCACACACCCCAGCGCTGAGCTGTGCCAGCTTTGAGCCCTCCTGGCAGCGCTGGCTCACCCGTGCCAGGCCATCGGGCGCTGTGGGGCTTTGCCACTGTCCCCCCGCGCCAGTGGCTCTGAACTTTTCACCGTGTCCCTGCCGCGGCCGCCGGGGCAGGAGCCCAGCGCTCCCCATGTGCTTGTCGTTACAGCTCACGGCTCATCCACAGGATTTTCAAATAAATAATTAGTCACTCGTGTAAACACCAACTTGTTCTGCACTTCCAAGCCTGTTTGCTGCAAGCTGCTTTATAAACACTGTCAAGTGCTTAAGCCGAGCTGTGGGAGTGTTTAGGTAGCAGAGAGCTGTGCATGGTGGGGATCCCTCTAGCCCTGCAGCCCCTCTGCACCTTGGCGTGGTGTGGGGCACCCTTGCCAGGTGTGGGCAGCTGGTCAGGACAGCCCCTCCAGACTGGTGGCATGGTACGGCAATGCATGGCACGGCCCGGGGAGCCTGGGGACGCGAGCTGGTGTGAGCAGGCACGTCAGGACAGCACGGCCCAAACTCTGCCCAAATCAGCACTGAGCGCCAGCGGCTCCGGAGGGAGCGCGGTGCTGCTGCCTGCTCTGCCTGCCCTCGGTTTTTAATTACGGCGGCTTTGCCGGTGAAGCCCGTTCGCAGGAAGCACACACCGTGTTTACAAAACACTCACAGTTTGGGCACGGTCCCCCAGCGCGAGGACAGCAGCAGGGATGGATGTCCGGAGAGAGCAAACACAGCCCCAGTGCGCCAAGAGCCAGTGTGACGCTTGTGCCACCGCCACATACCCCATCTCTGAGGGCTTGTGCGGTGTCAGGGCAAGGAAGTGCCATGGGAAACTTTGAGGCCACAGCACAAATCAGACAAGCACAAGACACTTTTCCCTCCTTGTTCCCTTGCTTTCTAGCCTGAAGAGAGCCTGGGCTTCACCACAACAGCCCACTTATCACAGAAAGGCCACTGGCATCCTGGGTGCTGCAGAGCCAGTGCCACACGTGATCCACAGGTTTCCAGATCTCCTCCTGGAGCACTCAGGGTCTGTGGTGAGCCCACCGGAGGGGGCTGCAGCAGAAGGATCAGGCTGCCAGCTCTTCCCACCCTCACCCCAGGACACGAATTATGATTCTTTCTGTTATTCCATCCATCAGTCAAGCTCAGGTTGCTGCAAACAATTTCCAGTCTAAACATTAGCAGGATTTATGCCATTATCCCATCGACAGGAAGAATTTAGGGTAACCTGAATTGCTCCGAATTCGTTTATGGAGAGACCTGGCCCCTGAGCCTGAGATGGCACTAAGCCTTGTTTGCAATTCAATCAGGATAAATTGGTCCTTGGGAGCTCCAGTACAAACCAGAAAATATAAACCATCCAGATAATTTGCCATTAGTCCTCCTACACACAAGGTGAGAAAGACCAACATTATATCCCCAAGATATTCAAGACCTAATCCACAATAACTAAATTGCTGATATATTGCCTCTTTCTGAATGTACCAGGGATCCGTAATGTAAACGGGCTCTCCGAAGGTTTACTGAGCCTGGGAGAGAAGGACCAGATGCTGGAGGCAGGACAAGGCTGATTACAGCAGCAGCAGGAACCAGCCCCTAGGAACTGCCAGGTCACTGCCAACAGCCAGCTGGGCACCAGCTGTGATGGGGAGAATTTGGGTTTTCAGGTCCCAGGGCTGGACAGGGTATTTGAATTTCCCCTCGGTAGTCAGCAAGGGGTGCGAATATGCAGGAACAGGTTTCCTGCAGGAGGAGTGGGAGTTTCAAGGGGTCTCACTTGGGTTAGTTTGGTCCCAGGACAGTTCAGCCTGAGCCCTCTCAGCCCCAGGGCAGAGTCCACCTTCACATTACCAGGGCATTCCCCAGCCTGCCTTTGTGGAACTTTCAACAAGTGCCTCAAACACCAGTGACGGCACCCGGGTATCAGGGGCAGCACCACTGTCCCTGTTCTAGAGGCACCCAGGGATGTGCCCACGGTGCTGGTGCTCCCCAAGCCCAGTGCCTGCAGTGCCTGTGCTGGTGACCCCATGGCAGAGCTCCCTGCCTGCTCCACCAGCTCTGCCGTGGGAGGGAGGCAGCTGGGGCCGCAGGGAGAGGATTTGGGCCCTTGTTCTCTTTGTGGAAGTCCCCCTCTCTCTCTGCATTTCCGAGGGCTGTGTTCCTGCTGGCAGAGCTAATGCTGCAGGAGCAGCCCTGTGAAACCCTCCGTGGAGGAAGGTCCCACCACGCTTGGCTCGGCCATTGCAGCTGCCACAGGGTGTCTCACACACCTCCGGCAAACGTCTCTACACATGCACAGGCAGAGCCACTTTGTTCTGCTTAATCCTTGAAGCAATAAAAGGCGGCTGCATTAAGTCAAATTTCCGAACCAGAAGGTCTTCATTTGATATTAGATCCCAGTGCCAAGTTCTGCAAAATCCCCAACCCATAAAGTTCACTGAAAAAATAAAATATTAAAGCCCAATCTGGCAGCAGAGCTCTCCACAGCATTATTGAGGTCTGACTCCTTCCACCAGCTCCTGCGCCGCATTCCCCGGCTGCGGAGCCACGCTGTGACCCGCTGATGGGAAACACGCTGAGGAGAGGCTGCTGCTCGTGGCTGCCCCTCTGCCCTGGCCTGGCGGTGGGAGCTGCCCCGGTGGTCAGCAGCACCCCGGTCCCCAGCTCCAGCCCCCAGCTCCAGCCCCCAGCTCCAGCCCCCAGCTCCAGCCCCCAGCTCCAGCCCTGCCCCGCTCAGCACTGGCTCCTTGCTCGCCCCGCACGGTGCCTGTCACAGAAGCTGCTCCAAGTGACCCTGTGATCCGCAGTGCCGCAGGCTTCCCTCCACGAGCGCTTGTCCGTCGGCGCTGTAAAACATCAGGAAACGTTTCACAGGGGGATTTCCGTGGCCCTCATGCCAGCACCGAGGAGGCACACTCTGGAGGAGGAGGAGGAGGCAGAGCCCTGAGGCAAAGCTGTAGGATCCACGACTGCTGCTTCTCCACAGAACCAGAGCAGCATCTGGAACTGCGCTGCAGTCGTCCCAGCAAACACAGCTCTGTGATGCCACGGGGACGCTGCCTGGGGATCTGACTAAAGTCATGGGAGAAGAAACCTGTGTCTGTCAGGTACAGCTCAGGTGGGTTTGAGCCTCCTACAGATCAGTAACTCACCAAATGCCAACAAAAGGCGTTAGAACAGCAGAACCAAAGCAAATTTCAGACCAGGAAACTCAGAACAACGCAGTTTGGGGCAGCACAGTCCAGGGCACTGAAAACCTCGCTCTTCCCCCAAAAAGGGCTCCCCAGCAGCCCCAGAGGTCCATTGCTGAGCAGGAACATGCTCGGCAGGTGCCCCAGGTTGTGCAGGATGGACACACACTGCATCAGGCACAGCCCTGCTCACAGAGACCCCGTAGGGATGAGGAACAGGGAGCTCTGACGCAAACCTGGAAGCACAGCCAGGGTTGCTGAGGCTCTTCCTACACGAATGCACACATTCAGCTCAGTACCCAATTCCCCTCTTATTTCTATGTAAATGTGTCCAGACAAGTGCTTAGAGCTCCTTCCACCACTGACCCTGAATGCTGGCTTTGTAAACACAAATTTCCGGGCTGGAAGGAGCCTGGTGAGCCGTAGGCCCTGTGCTGATCTGCTTCTCCAGGCAAAGGCAGAGCCAAAACCCAAAGCCCAGGGCAAAGCCCTGAGCAGCACCTGGGGCTTTCTGCTTGACCATCTGCCAAGTGGAGCTTCCTGCAGAGATTCCTGGTGCTCAGGCTCTCCCAGTGAGATGTCACTGCCTGGGAAACATGAACCCTGCAGAGGCAGGAGTAGCATGAACTCCAGCAGCAGAGGAAAACAAACTGGAAAAAATAACCTGCAGCCTCAGGCCTGGGCATGGGGCAGGACAGGGCACTCGGCTGGCAGGGGGGAGCAGTCGGGCAGCCGGGATGTCCTCCTGACTACCCACTGCCACCAGCCTGGGCTGAGGACATCCAAATTCTGCCCTCTGGTTGGATGACAGCACCCTGCACTGCTGGGATGGGGGCACCAAGCTCTGAGCTCTGCAGGCTTGGCAGCGCTCAGGGTGGTTTACATGGAAGGGCATCCTGCAGCCAGCCCCTCTTGCCCTGCTGCCCACGAGCGTGTGGGGAAGCTGCAATCCCGGAGGGTACTCCTGGAGGCAGGTTGGTGGTGGATACGACTGTAAACCTGTCTGTGTTTGCCACAGGTCTTAGGCAGACAGGCACGTCCATTCCTGGCAAGACAACAGATTGCCCTCACACTGCCCTGGGAAACAGTCTCCACTGCCGGTGCCGCTTCTCTCAGCTGCATGGTCCCCTTTGTCCACTCCAGGGCTGTCCCTCCAGAGTGGGTGCTCTGTACCCCAGCTCCTCCCTGCTGCGTCCCTCAGGGTGGTGCTGCTGCTCTCACAGCGGCTGCACAAGGGCCAGGGAGCTGATCCAGCTGAAACGAGCCTTTTTTCCAGGGTGGTTTCCAGGCATGTCACAGCACTGCCATTCCCAGACCTGCAGTGCTGCCACCATTCTCCCACCCAGCCTCTGCTGCCCCGGCCCCACAGTGGGGATGAGGGGATGGAGTCAGGAGCTCACCTGCTCCAGGATCATGGATGGACTTCAGACAAAATGATTCCAACTGGAGAACCCTCCAGGCAGGTGTTTCAATGCAAGTCCCAGTTCCTGTGGGATCTCAGCACAGACCTGGCCACCCCAAATAGGACTGTAAGCACTGCCAAAGTTCACAGACACACGGATGACAGGATTTTTTGCGTGGGTACCTGCTGACCCCAGTGCGGGAGAGTGGAGGCTCCATGCCTGCCTTGTCATGCAGCATTTTATTCTGCCAGTATTACCCTGGTTTAATGCCTTTTACTGAAAGACACCTTTTCAAACCCAAACCGCATCACCTGAACACCCTTCCTCTGTCCCCAGGGCTGTTCAAGGGAACATACGCGCCTGAGCCTATAAAACACTCCAGCGGCCCAAGGGTCACCCACACCCACGTCTCGCAGCACCCCAGCTCTGTTGGTGCGGAGGTGTCACCTTGAGCCGCAGCCTCGCTGGGGACCCGTGTCCCAGCCCGGCCACGGGAGCCCTCGCTGACCCACGGCAGCCACCACCGGACCCGGCAGCACTCCCCGTGCACATCAGCACTGGGGGCTCACACCATGTCTAATTATCCATTAATTAACCATTTCTCCACCGATCCCACATCCAAACCCCCAGGGAGCACACACTTACCCCACGCTCTCTGGGCGCCTGCCGTGCCCCCATGGGCGCCTGGCAGGAGGCTGGGTTAGGCACAGCCACAGCAGTACTGGACACAGCATCTGCTCAACTGCCCCGTGCCCCCGTTTTCCCTGTCTCCGGAATCAGTGGGAGGGCAGCAGGGCATGGCCACCCACTGCACCACGGCTTGCGGGACCCCTCAGCCGGTCCAGGATCAACAATGAGCTCCAGCAAGCTGATCAATACCCAGACCAATTCCCCGTGTCCCCCGCCCCAGAACGGGAGGTAGCACAGCGACAGGGGACACACGCAGCAGCCCTGACCGCCTGCACCCCTCGGGTGGGGGGGACGTGGATCCCACAGATCGCGCTGCGATTTCACACAGCTCTCATTGTCTGAACTCATTATCCACGTTGCACAAGGCAAACCCGCAGTCGGATGCTGACACGGCTCGCGTTCCTCATTAGCAGCCCACATTGCAAAAGCTGCATCGACACAAACATGCATGCTGAAGCCCTTACCTCCAACTTGTCACTCCCTCATCACTGCGGAAAAGACTCTACTGGGTTCTCAGATTTAAAATACTAGAAGATCAACTACAAAAATCCTCGGTTCCTCCAGAGAAAGTTACACACACGTTTCTGCCAAAAAAAAATGAAAAATACATTCATGGCGAGTTCATGAAGAAGTCTGGTGCGTTTGAGTATTTTGGTCACTTGTTTTTTAAAGCAGGTTTCTACGGGGTCCCAGCTTTTGTGCGGAGAAACAAACCCTTCTGCGATGTGCAGGATCTCAGCTCGTAAAGATCGCTCAGGCTAGTTCCTACTCCATCAGCCCACGCTGCTCCCTGCGTATGCAAAGCAGAAAGTATGTGATCATATCAGAGCAATTTGCACATTAATAAATCCTGGTCTCAATCCGTAGACTCCATCCCCATCCACCGGGTAGGGGCTTTTTACTATTATTATTACCAGAGTATCCAGCTTTGTAAAGGCATCCAGTGCAAACTCCTGCATGAGGGAATTCCACCCCACTAGTACCACCTCCTAAGACAATATCCAGCCAAAATATTGTGACTGTTGCAAAACCCGGACTGGAGCTCCACAAAGGACCTTCTAGCCTCACATCCAGAGCCAACGGGGTCTCAGTAAATTACTGCAGAGTGACACACCATCGAGTTGTCTTTGTAGTCTTTTTTATTTATGAGAGTTAATTCTGAGTTATTACTAACACTTCAGTGGTAAGTGGCATATGAAGTCATCAGCTGTCACAACTGCATCTGTTAATAAACATGTCAGACATTAAAAGCAGCTTATTATCCTCTGGAGGGGGGAAGGCACGACGTTAAAGGGCTCACCGCCTGGTTGTTTTTCCATCACTGGCTGTGCAGCAGAAGGAAATGCTCCCGCTCAGGAGAGCAGCATGGCTGCGGTGGGGCTGCCTGGACACCTGACCTCCAGCACACCTGAGCAGCCTGGGAGTTCTGCTCCCGGTGCCATCAGCTCCCCTTTCCTCCTCTGCCTGAACTGGGGTGTCCAGGAGGGCTACAGGACAGATCCCGCTCCTCTCAGATGCACAGGGGATGTCAGGGCTTGGGCACCTTCCCTGACACTCCCCATGCCAGGCGGGATGAGCGGGATCCTGCTTTGGAGCTCAGACGGGAACTGGTGCTCCCAGGACACGTGGGCATGGAACCGTGCTGGACCCCGTACCAGCCACACGCAGAATCAGTGCCCACCCGCTCCCAAGGGCCAGCAGTGCCACTGCCCCTCGTCCCCGGTCCTTGCAGGGCTGATGTGGTGGCTGTGGCCGTGGGGCTCTGCTGAGGGCCCTGGTGCCCCAGCAGGTTGTCCTGGGGCTCTGCTGTGTGACAAACCGATGGCCAGCCCCTCCGTGTGCCGTGCCCGTGGACCCTGGCGGTCTCCCAAGGCTCACAGGGCTCTAAACTGGAAGCCATAGGGCATGGGCTCATTTGAAGGTTGTGACAGACCCTACGGTGGCTCCTGAATCCCTCCTGGGTCCCTTGCTGGGGCCAGGGCATTCTGCTGACATTCTGCTGCCCACGAGCCCCCACTGAAGATGGGTCCCAAAGCATCCCTGACAGCCCCTGGCATGAGCCCTGGAATGCTCCATGGGATTAGACACAGACCTGACAGCCCTAAGAAATAGGAGGGCAAGGGTATGGGTACAGGATGTGGCATCGAGCAGCCCCTCAGACACGCGGGTTGGAGACCCTCCTGAATTCCTCACCTGCCATCCTCTCTGCTCCTCACACCACTTGTGTGGGGGCAGGTGGGAACACAGAAGTACCAAATAACCCAAAACAGGCGACAGGGAAAACTCATCCTTTCTGCAACTTTTCCTGTGCACTGTGTGTGTGTCAATGCACATGTACATGGAAGTTTTATTCATCCTGAATTTTCCTTGACACCTCATTAAATGTCCCTCGTTTCCCACTTGTAAATGATATCACCGAGATCCTTGTTATCTCACAAGAGTGTTCTGAATGCATTCTGAATGTTGGCAGATGCTCAGCAGTTGCTGCCACAAGTCTCCATACTGAAAACCTTTTTCTGTTTATATTTGGACCTTTTTTACTTTCTGTTCTAGGGAATTCTCAAGTACCATCAAATGTTGCTCTGGGACAACATCACTCCGTTGGCTGTAAGAACGAAAAGTCTGATGAACTCAAGATCTTTTTTTATGCTGCTGCTGAACAGCCAAACCTTCTCTTCCCTTATCTTGGAGCACTGTAGGCCCAGTTGACAGCTGTAGATCAAGTTTCAATTTGGAGCAAATGTTTATAAGTGAGCAATAAACCCTGAAGACAGGTTTGTCTGTCCTGGCAATGCTGACAGACCCAGCCACAGGAGCAGGGCTACCGTCATGGCAGGAATTAGCCAACAGAGCAGCGGGTCTGGCTGAAGGCAAAGGGTCGTGCTGGTACTAGAGGCGTCATTGCAGAGGATGGCAAATGATACTAAATCCTGCCTTAACTCCCTCCACAGTAAATCCAGCATCAAGCCCCACATTTCTTCCCCCTCTGACAGAATCTTGTTTACCGGGTTGGTTTTCTTCAACTAATGGCTGTTCAGGCTGATCCTAAATTAATCCTAAACAGGTTGTTTCTCTCTCGTACAAAAGGACATGAAATTCCACATTTTAGCAGGCTAAGATGCCAAGTGACTCCAGATTGAAAGCAGAGCTCTGACTGGAGGGTTCCTCCACACCCCCAGCAGGTGCCTGGCAGCCCAGGCTCCCGCAGCTGGGACACGGGCACAGCGGTGCTGAACAGAGCTGAGGGGAGAACCTTGCTTCCAGTTTCTGCAGAGGAAGCGCCAACTGCCTCCCGTCCCCCAGCCCACCCTTTAAGCACGTTGTTCTTGTGTTAAAAATTTGCCATTAACCTTATGTTAAAAACTTGCTATTTTGTTGGTCAAATTTCATCCCTCCGTAGTTCCTGCCCCGTGTACCTCTCTGCCTCTCTCAACAAGGGGGAAAGGGTTTTCTCCATGGAAGGCCCACCCTGCCTGTGGACCACAGAGACACCCGGGAGCCCTTCAGCCCGTGGTGCAGCTGAGAGCAGGGCCTGGGGGTGCACCCAGGTCTGCCCCCAGCAGCTCCAGCACTGAGCACCACAGCTTCTGTCAGACCCACATTAACCCTACCAGTGCCTACAAGTTCCCTGCTGGCACACGGGGCGTATTACTCATCCCTGGTGCCTCACAAGCCTTTGATAATATCTCAGCCATAAGCAAAAAGCAGAAAAGACTCTCGCAGAGAAAGCAGAAGGAAAGCAAGTACGTCCTGAAGCGTCTGAGAGGCTCCCAGCCTTGATGAGAGCTCTTCTGTGGTCTGCTGCTCCGAGGGTTCTCTGCTGCAGGATGACTGATAGCCCAGGCAATTATTTGTAGTTGTAAATTGTAAACACCTGCACACCTGCAGCCTGCAGTCCCAGGAGCACTGTTCTCCCAGTGTTCTCCCAGTGTTCTCCCAGTCACTGCATCGACACTTGCTCTGGCTACAAGACAAGGACTGGGTTGCTGACAGGGGATGCACAGCCCGCTCTGGGATTAGGCACGGGGGCACACGGGATCACGCCTTCCACAGGAGATGTGGGAGCCAGAGGAGCTGACTGCCTGATAGGATCACTCGGGCATGCCTCTGCTTCCCAAGCAAGCCCAGGCTCTCACCCAGTCAGGGCTGCTTGCTGGCTGTGCTCAGAGGTGGCAGCACTGGCAGCGGCCACTGCAGGAACCATCTCTATCCGGGACTGCCCCTGGATTGTCATCACGGTTTGGTGCTGAGAGCCACGAGCTGCAGAGCCGCGATTACACCGGTGTAAAACTCTCTGTGGGAGACAGGAGAGCAAGATCCTGTCACTCACGGAGCTGGGTGGGATGAGGTGAGCCATCCCACGCTAGATGTGGGGCAGGCAGCAGCCAGGTGCTCCCCGTGGGGTCCAGCAGGACTGACCTGCTCTGGGCTCACCATGCCCAGGGCAGGGGGTAGTTCTCATGTGCCCCACCAGCTCTTCAGACCCCTTTCTTGTGCCTGCCAGGTTTTCTGACACCTCACCCATGCAGTCTGGACATTTCCCCTCTCCCCAAGGAGGGACATTATGTGCATATTGGGAAACGCTCCTTTCCCATTTGCTCTGAAGGCCCTTTTCCCCTGTTGTTTGAGGAATGCTGTTTGAATTAGCTCCACGGATTGCAAACAGACCCCGTTGTTTTCCTTTCCCAGTGCAGGGAGGCTTCTGTTCTCTCTGGCCTGCTGGATTAACCAGGGGCCTTACACACTGACCCCTCTGCAGCTCAGGGAAGCTAATTTAATCCCAATATTGTTACAGATCACAGCAGGACGGATCTCACGGATTCCTTGAGGCAAACCAGCATGGAGCGCTGGCAGGGACAGCAGCACACTGTGTTTGTAGAGGCTGCTGCAATGTTTCTGTCAAATCCCCTCCACAAAACTCCTGCGGCTGGGGAGAAGAGCAGTGCTGGGGGGCGTGGGGGGACAGCCTGGGCACAGGGCTCCCACTGAGGAGATGCTCTGCCTGAATCCCCGGCATTTCCTGGCATGCTGGAGGGTGGAGGGCAGCTCTGGATCCTGGCAAAAGACGAGGAGATGCAGACTCACATCTCCTCACTGTTTCTTTCTCCTCCTTATTCTTTTTCCCTTCGTACCTCTCCTGAGTCTTGTGGAAGTGGTCTGTGATGCGATGCTGAGCCCAGAAAAGGCATCAGCACCCTCACAGCAGGACAATCAATACAAAACTCCCGTGTATTTTCAGATTTTCAGATCTGCCTTCTCACCCTGCGTGCAGTGTCACAGCTCTGCCTCCCCTTGCTCCACAGTCCCACCTGAGACCACGGCTCGCCCCAGGACAGCCAAGGAGGGTGTCCAGCCCCCACGAGCAGGGCAGGGGTGTGTGGGAGCTGCCAGGGCTTGGGGGGAAGCCCTGCCTCTCCCAGCATTGCTTGGGGGGCTTTGATGTTTGGGAAAAATAAATTACTTTGGGACACTATTAAAGAGAAGTTTGAATGATGACACACCACAGGGCTGGGACTTCCAGCGTTTCTTGTAAACTCCATCCAGAGCTGGAAGTGGAAGAGGCCACTGGCACAGCCGAGAGGACATGAAACCAAGAGCCTCTGCAGCAGGAGTGGCTCTGTGAGCAGCTTGTCCCTCTCCAGGCATCTGCTCCCTCCCTCCTGCCTCTGCTGTTGTTGCTACAGAGGTCCCCCAGGAGCACGGGGCAGAGTCTGGGGAGCAGAGATGGGGCACCCATGGGAGCAACCGCCCAAGGAGCTGGTTCCAGGAGGCTGGGGACAGGGATGGGATCTGGGCATGCAGTCCCTGCTCGAGCCCATCCTCCTCTCCACCGTGATCAGCTCTTGGGAACATTCCTGCTGGATGACATTTCCCAAGGCATTGAGGGGAAAAAAAAAAAAAAAGGCACTTTTTTCCCAATATAAATTCTTGCAACACTGAAAACCCCACACAATAGCTGTAAGCCCTGAAACGGCTGGGGGTAAAAGAGCTACAGCTTGACATGGAAATAGCACTGCCATCCCCAACTGGTGAGTCCCAGATGTGGGACATCATGTGTGACAAAACCCCAGAGGCGAGACACGCAGGAAGCCTGTAATTGTTGTGGACTCCCATCACTGCGTGGGGCAGGCTGGTGACCTCGGGATTCCCGAGTGCCCCGTGGGTCACCTGCCACAGTGAGGGCAGAGCCCTGGCCGGCAGGTTGGTGCTGAGAGTGAGACAGGGCTCCTTCCTGTGTTCGCAGAGAACAGGCTGCAGTAGGAGGGACCTGAGGGGGTTTTGGGACGCTGGGGTGATTTGGGGACCCTGGGGTGGCTTGGGAACCCTCCAGGCATGAGCTGGACGTTCTTGCTGGCTCACAGAACTGGTGCTGGTGCTCCGAGTTGTACCGACACAAGACCGAAGGGTGAGCAGTGCCTGTCCGTGTGTCCTCACTAACAGCAGACGTGCGTCCCCTGGGCAGGGACCTGCTGAGGTCGGCCCAGGGGCATCACTGTGCTGAAACCAGCTGAATGGATCAGCTGCAAACACGTGGAGGGGATCCTTGTGCAGCAAAAGCCATAACGATGTTCTTACTTTGCTGCGTTCCGAGCCATTTGCAGAACGCCTGTAATTACTCTAATTAAAGCCCAGGACTCTCCCGTGCCCGTGCCAAGGGCGCACGGCTCGGCCAGTGCCCAGCCACCTTCTGCCATGCAGCGGCTTTGCAGAGGTTTCCAGCAGAGCCGGGAGCTTTGCTGGTGTGGATGGGAAATGTCTACGTATTGTGTGTTGAACTATATAATTAATTGGATGCAGTGCTCGGCAAGCAGCTAATTCTGCCCGGGGGTTTCGGTCATTGTACAGACACGGAGGAGAGCGAGGCCCAGCCCGGCGCTGCAGGATGAGGCCGGGATGGAGGAAGCTGAGCCGGGAGTGACATTCAGACTCCCCAGGCTGGGGCAAGGGGAAAGGGGAGGCTGAGATGGAGAGGATGAGCGGTGAAGCCAGGGATGGCTGCCATGCTTCCCCTCGGCGGGAGGGACTGGCAGTCCCGCTGCGGCAGCTCTTCCCTCCCTCTTTCTGTCTTTTCCTCTTTCTTTCAGTTTTTGGACAGGTACGTCTTGTACGACCTTGGGGTGAGGCTGATCCAGCCTGCACCCCACATCACCCCCCCCATCGCCCCTCATCACCGCCCCCATCATCCCACAGCACCCCACACCACCACCCTGCACTGCAGCACTCGGTGCTCACATCAGCCACTTTAAACACCATTGCTTGCACAGGAAGCATTTACGTGTGATTTTAAATATTTACAGGACGATGGCATGAGGAAGAGACAGGTCAAGCCTGGCTTTCTCAGGAGGCAGAGCAGAACACACTGAACCCAGAGCGGGCAAGACAAATGAGACCATGGCCAGAGCGGCCGTGGGGCAGCAGAGGAGCTGGGGTGGTGGAGTGGGCACTACCACAGCCTCTCATGGTGCCTCTGACCTGGGAACTTTGGGGTTTCGTTTCCAATTAAGCTTTTCATATGGTAACATTCAGAATTTTGATGGAAGATGATGCTACTTTTGCCTAAGAGAGAACATACTTTCACTGCTGCGCCCAGCCCAGGAATGAGTTCTCCACTATTAAAATGTAATTTAATTTATCTCCATGGGTTTTGTGATGACTGGGATTTGTTCTAAGGAGACCTTTAAAGGAGAACTTTCGCATTATTGAATGTATGTGCTAGGAAGTAGAGTTTTGGCATCCTCTGATAACCAAATTTCTTTTCTATCCTCCACTGTATCCATCATGATAAAAGCCCCTGCCAAAGCCCTAACTCAATCCATGCTTCTGGCATATTGTGAAACAAATCAGCAGGGGAAAAAGCCGAAATCCACAAGACGCTCTAGTCCAGTATTTTTTAATGTACGTTTCAAGGATATTGATGGTTTACCTCATCAGGTAAATATTTGTAGCCCAGTTGCTTTCCCAGGGTTAAAGCAAGAACAAGTGGCTGCTGAAACTGCAACTGATTTGCTCTGACAGACCTCAAGCAGCTTCAAATTAGTTTTCCTGAAACCTGGGGCCCTGCACATGCCAAGCAATGGCACTGGTACCTTCCCAGCGAGGGCTGCAGGGGGATCTCATTTTCCAGGGGTGAGCCTGGTGGACACCCACAGTTCCCCAGGCCCCCCGCCCACAGGGGACCCCACTGCACTGCTGGGGAGCTCTGTGAATGAGGTGATGGGCCAGGGACCCTTGACTTTTTGCCCCTTTTAGAGGTTTCCTGGGCAAAGAGGAAGGTGTCTTTTTTCAGAATCCAATTTGACTGTTTTGGTGATACAGCAGCTTGTGCAGCAGAGCAACAGCAAACCTTGCTGCGGAAAGAGCTCCCTTCCCTGAGAGCATCTCTAGGACATAACAATGGCTCTGAGGCCAGTCGAGGGCTGAGATGGTTTCAGCAGTGAGCCTGGCATCACCCCCCGGACCCAGGCGGTGCTCATGCCTCGCTGGCGTGGCCGGCGTTGGCGCGGAGGGAAAGGTGCCTGTGCGGTCCTGGCTGCCGGCTGGGAAAGCTGCTGCTCTGCTTTGCGTATAAGTCAAAACCTGTGAGCTACTGGTTACAGACACTCACTGCTTTAGCAGGCTGAAGAGGGAGAAGGGAGGCAGCTGCCAGATCCCAGCTGGTCTCTGCTCCGGGAGCTGATGGAGGATTAGCCCAGCAGCATGTCTTTACAAATTGTCGGTTCCCAGAGTACACAAAACAAAGCTCTGAGGGCTGTGTGTCTCAGCACAGAGGCGAAGGCAAGAACTTTGGGAACCTGATAGCGCTTTCCACCCAGACACACAGACATGTGGACCCCGGCTTCCTGTGGCCCCCCCAGAGCCCTGACTGTCCCACAGCAGCACAGCTTTGGTGGATGTGGTGTTGGGGCTGGAGGGTCGGACCAGACCACTCCTGCCTGCAGCCACACTGAGCCTCTCCTTGCCTAGGCTGGTGCCCCACAAACCAGAGAGGGTTTGTAAAGTGACCTCAGGTCCTTCCTGGGATGTCCTGGTACACATAAACCCCGCTGCCCACTGCCACCCTCCTGCACGAGGATGGGGCCTCCCCGCTGGCCGCCCTGTCGTGCACGGCTACGAGCTGGAAGCTCTCGCTACTTATTTCATGGGAACTTCCGACATTTCCAAAATTGTTTTCATTCTGGCTTGGAATGAAGACAAATATTTCAGAAATTTCCTGGATAACATAAAGTTTAAAATATCCTGCAAACTAAAATAGAAGCGTTGGGCTATCTCAGCTCTTGCATTATGTCATATCATGCCAGCTCACGGTACACCGTGCAGAGTCACAGATGACTTGTCATGAGGAGATGTAAACAAAAATACAAATAATGTCAGCAACAGAGGAGAAATGAAATGCTGAAGTGACAAATTCTCTAAAACTATTTTTTTTTCCCCTCGTGCAAATTAATTCTCCATGGGAAATCGTTCGAATTTTTTAAAAGAACGCAGGCTGGCCAGCTCTGCTGTTCTCTGGAGCAGGAGGAACACGCTCCCCTCCAGCCCGGCCAGGCGCGGTCCAGCAGCGCTGCTGCCGCAGTCGGGCTGCTCCGGGATGTCCCGGTGGCCCTGGCCGTGCTTGACCTCTCATCGCGCTTCTCCCAGCCAGGACAGGCGAGCTCTGCGCTCGCCGCGCACCAGGGCCCGGCTTCCTCCAGCACCGACAACGCCGGGATGGATCACGCCGGGATGGATCACGGCGGGATGGATCACGCCGGGATGGATCACGCCGGGATGGATCACGGCGGGATGGATCACGGCGGGTGCCGCGCTGGCGGCACGAAGCTGCGTCTCCGTGGGAGCGCAGGAAGAGGTTCCGCGGTCCTGCCCTGCCCGGTGCCGTGGGACGGCGCTTACCTGGCTCAGCTCTGCTCGGCCGGGGCTCGCTCCTGCCCTCCCTGCGCCCAGCGCATCGCCCGCTCAGCGCCGCGGCCGCTGCCCCGCGCCGGGGCTCCGCGCCGGGCAGACCTCCGGGCGCCGGCTGGCACCCATCCCCCTGCCCGCCCCGTGCCTCTCCAGAAAGGCACTGCTGGGAAGGAGTGCCGGGGCTCATGTCTCCGGTGCCGTATCCACCCCTTCCCACCCTCTTGGGGTTCGGTCCTGCCAGTTCCACTTGTGGGCTGTCCTCACCACTTTGGGCCTTTCTACCGCTCCCCTTCTTGTGGCTCTGGATGTCACCACAGACACGCTTTTATGAGAGTGGGCTTGTGCAAGGCTTGTATAAAGTGTTCTCAGAAATACGAGGTCCTGTCATTTGTAAAACTAATAAAAATGTCCAATAATTTTTACAAGGGAAAAATGAGTCATTGGATGGCACATTTCTCATTACTGGCATTTTACAATTAAAATGAGCATCTATTGAATCAATCCAAAGCTCTTATTGTTAGCAGACACTAATAACTTCCTGAGCTATTGAAGATATTTTTTTTCTGAAGAAACATGACCCCTCACCATGGCATTTCTCGACGAGAGTGGTATCCAGCTGAGACCAGCTCTGCTCAGCTCCTGCTGGAGGCTTTTCAAACACATCCTGATGAGGCTGGTGGCTATAGCTGGGTGGGAAATTGTTTTTAAGCCCTCAAAAATGTCCAAGATTTCAAAATTTTTCCCGCTCCACATGGGGATGAAACCAGAATTGTTCAACATTTTTACCAAAATAAAAAGTCCTCATGGAAACCATCTCCGGAATAGCCAATAGCGATGGGTCACGCTGAGCCAGTGAAGCGGGGACTGCGGCGGCTCGGACCGCCGTGATGGTGGCTGCACTGGCATCAGATGACTTTGCTTCCAGGGTGGGACACCCATCCTAGACCTCATGACCTTTTCTGGTGAAAAATTAATCCAGTGAAACTTTCCCAGTTTCACTGCGGCCATTGCTCATGCACAGAATGAGACAGGCCACTGAAGCAGGGACATCACCACCTCCTGCCCTTAGAAGACTGAGAATTTTGCAGCTGCCTGTGTTTTCAAAACCCATCGGGAATTTCAGGACAATATAGGCAGAGCCTAATTTTCAACAGGTGCTAAGCCCTTCTGCTGCTGCCTCCTGAAGACCAGCCTCCCTCCAGATGTCTTGGGATGGATCCTGGGCACCAGAGTTACCACTTGCTTTTTGGACGTGGACCCCGTGATGGAACAGACAGGGATGATCTGATGAGGGTTCAATGAGAAGAAGCCCCACCGAAGCACAGGGAGACTCTGAGTGACTCAGACAGTCCTTTCCTGTCCGTGGAGACTCATTTCAGATTCAGGAGATGAGACCAAGAAGAGACAGCCTGACTTCAGGACTTTTTTCTCAGAGTTTCTCCAGATGAAGAAAAAGATCAAAATGCAAAGTCTGTGTATTGCCTCTGGCAGAGGTGCTCAGAGAAAGCTGCTGCTGCAGGATGTAGCAGCGTCCTGGTAGCAGCTCCAAGTTGCTGTCTGTTTCAGGAGTGCTCTTTTCCCATGCATGATCACCTGCATGTACCCAAGGCAGAGTGAGAAGCCCTTCCCTTGCCATGACACCAGAGAAAAGAAGCCAAATTGTCCCCTCATGCCCAGGGAATACAGAGAGTTTCTGAATGAGAAGTGACACCTTTCCTCTCGAGCCCCAGAGGGCCCTGGGCTGCCAGGCTGCTGTCACTTGTGGAGAGGTTCAGTTCCTATTTGTACCATCAAACACGTGCAAAGCTTATGAAAAACTGCCATGAAATCCCACTGCACAGCAGTAACGATGTGCAAGTGCTGGCTTCCA
Organism: Pseudotriccus pelzelni; assembly: GCA_035584735.1. Classification (NCBI taxonomy): domain Eukaryota; kingdom Metazoa; phylum Chordata; class Aves; order Passeriformes; family Tyrannidae; genus Pseudotriccus; species Pseudotriccus pelzelni. The sequence continues at coordinate 2,680,623 of JAWMRA010000058.1, read as the reverse complement.
AACACTAAGTGCCCTGCCAAAGGGCTGGCAAGTCCAGATCCTGCTGGGTTGAGGTGTTCAGATGCCACTTCTGCTGTGGCAAATCCTCTGCAAGACCCCAGCCTGAGCCCAGCCTCCCCATGAGACTGCTCAAGCCCTTTGCTAGAAATGAATACCCGCAGGACTGAGAGCTATCCATGATGGAGACTTCACTCTGTCCTGGTTGGAAGAGTCCTTTTCTTCTGTGCTGGGCAGAAGGCTGGAGCTGGCACTTGGTGTATGCGTGTTCTGGTTGATCAGCCCAAACTGGGCACACCAGAAGGATCCCGGGCTCCACTCTCTGTGCACGTCACTCTAGACTCTCCTCTCCCCATCCTCCCCATGGCTCTCTAGAGGAGATGGTTCTGTCTCTTGGGAAAGTGCCATGGGAGTGGAGGTGCTGATGCAGGGCCCAGATGTTGGGGAGAAGCAGATGAAGTTGTTTTCCATTCTCTGTTGTTGTTCAACGGCCCCAGTGCTGGAGACACTTCCCACTCCTTTTCCTTTGCTACTGAGCATGGGGGTTGGGATGACAATATGTATTGTCATTTATGGGCTCTGTAGGATCCTTTTGGGACCTACGTGCATAAATCTTGGGTTTGCTTTAGCATTCCTTTTCACTCTTGCATCCTTACAACACAGCTTCTGCCTGTCCTGCCTGTCTGCAAGCCTGAGCTCTCCAGAATCTGGAGTCCTGCTCTCAAGAGCATCAGTCTGTGCTGAGGCCACGCTCCTCTGCTCCTGCTCCAAAGGGAGGGCCTTGGAACATGCTGCTAATCCAGCTTGGCCTGGCCACGGTCCCACTGTGGCTGCCAGGTGCCTGAGCCCAGTGCACACAGCGGGCACTGCCATCAGCCAACAAGAAATGCCAGGAGCTTCCCTTCACGGCTCTTTCACGTAAAATTTTTATGGGATTTCCTCAACATTCAGATTTATGAACATGCTTGCCTGGCTCAGGAGACCCAAGAGCCCGGCCACTGGCAAAGTGGAGAGGGAAGACCTGCTGCCCTTAGGGGACAGGGCTGGGGACTGCCTGGCTCCCTGGTGCCCAAGGGCACCCATGCTGGGAGGGCAGCCCCGAGAGCGGGTGCCACCAACCCAGCAGCGTTCCCGGCCACCCACCTGCTGCAGGGACAGTTCCGAGGTGCAACGGCAGGCGCTCGGCCCCCGCCTGCCCCGGGGCTGCCATGTGCCTGGCCGGCAGTGAATTTGGCGTCCCCGCCGTAGGGACTCATCGGCTGATGTCGCAGGATTTCCTTCCCCCGCCGGGAGCGCACAATAGCGGGGACAGGCTGCTCCGCAGACACCCTAATCCCTTGGCGATTGTGCCGCGTTTCGGGGGGTGTCAATGGCTCAATGAAGGTTTGCAAGGTTAGCAGGAACGTTAATCCTTACAGAAGAAAAATGTGACAATTACTTAATGCCGTGGCTGGAAGCTTTTGTGCTGCCCTCGGTGCGCTGTGTGTGTACTGGGCAGTGTCTCATGGACAGGCGCTGTTCGGGTACCTGGGACAAGAGGGGTCGAGCGTCTGCCTGTGCTGCCAGATGTTTGGCAGCCTGGCTCCGCTTCTCCTCGTCCCTTGGAATTCCCATTCGAGCAAAGAAGTTTCTGCCATCACCCGGTGAAAGCACACACGTGTCCGTGGCCACAGCGCGCACAGGAGCTGTTGTATGCATTAAATTTCCAGAAAATTGGGTGTCTCTTACATTTCAGAAGAAATGCAGCCGAGGATCTCGGCTGCATTTCTGCTGTGGGGAGGACATGGAGAGCACACGTCTGCCAAGCTGCTCCGGTGGGCGCGGTGGGGAACGTGCTCTGAGCAGGGCCCAGACAGCTGCAGGGGAGGGGGCAGGTGATGTGGGAGGGTCAAGCAGAGAGGGACGGCAGACCCTTGGTCACTGCACAGTGATCCCAAGGGCTTGTGACGAGAACGTCCTGGAAGAGGGCAGGCAGGTCGCCGCTTGCCTGCAGAGCAGACCTGCCCTGTGGTCCCGGCGCCCCGGGGGTGCTCATCGGGGTGGGGAGAACCCTCCTCGGGAGCCTGCGACAGCAGCCGGGGGCTGGAGGAGATGTGTGAGTGCAATTGTGTCAGTGCAGAAACTCGGCCTCTTCCCGCAAGACGGCTCTTCTGGCGTTAGGGAGGCGTTGGGAGGTGGAGGAATGGAACACCCTCTGCGCTGCCAGCCAGCTTGTGTGCGGAGAGCTGTGACAGCCATCCGAGGATTTCTCTGGCTGCAGGGACTGAAGGAAGGGAAGGAAGGGATGAGGCACTGAGATCATAGGCGAGATCCCGCCTGCTCGCCCAGAGGCAGGCGCAGCACCACAGCACGCCCCGCCAACCTGCTCCCGGCGGCGCTGGCGAAAGTGCTGTCCCCGCCCGACCCCGCACCCGTCCCCACGGAATACGGATCACTGACGGCCAAGGGGCTGGGGCTTCAGCCGGGCTGGGGCAGCATCTCAGCCAGGACAGAGGCAAACACCTCTCCGGGTGTCCCCTTCGTGAGGCCAGCAGCCTGCATCCCGTCCCGGCTCCCCCTGGATGCCTGCATGGCTGAGACCTCATCCAAACAGCCCCTCAGAGCGAGAGGAGATGCCAGAAGGCAGCCCCAGATCCCTGCCGAGTTCCTGAGAGGCTCGGGACAGCCTCCCCTCACCTGTCCCTTCCCTCCCTGCAGTTCCTGGCCGCTACCGTCCCCTGGCACATCGGGCAGAGCAAGGCAGCAGGGCAGGCTATGGCCGATGCTGGCCCTGGGCACCCTCCTCGGCGGGCGAGCAGCCGTCCCGGTAACCCGCACAGCCCCGTCCTCATGGTGCTGTGCGTGTGTGCTCGCGTGTGCGTGTCGAAGCTCGGTGGATTTCAGGCGCTGCACTCAAAGAACACAAATCTGCCTTTGATTAAACCGGCCCTTTGTAATATAACCTATATGAGCCTGCACTTAACACCCATCATCCTGAGGAAAGCCCAGGCTCTCTTCCAGCCGGTTGGGCTTCGTGCCTCCCGGGGCAGATCTCCCAGGGACGAGACTGCCGGGGCAGGAACTTGGATGCATTTCTGTGCGGATTCTTCCCCCTTCTAGAGAGGCACAATGGGGCTTTGCATGAGTGATACAAACATGCCAGTTGTACTTAAGGTTGACAAATAATGTAAACCACACAATCTGGTTTGAGGGAAACGACTTCACCACAATTTATTTTAGTGCTTTAAACATCACGCCAAACTCTGTAGTGAATTGCTAAATTAATGCCGGGCTGCCATCTAAATAGACATCTTCAGATCACAAGCATGTTATAGGGGGAATGGTTTCCTTTGAAATGGTTCCCACAGCTTAAAGGCTGCAGAGAGAAAAAATGTGCCCAGGATTCAATTGCTGCCAACATGTGGTGGCCACATTTCTCCACTGCTATTGGCCAAGATGCGCAGTAAAGCTGAAGGAGCATCATTTGAGGTGGATAGATAAACTAGTGACTGCAGAGAGACAGGGAATGCCATAAGCAGCTCACTCTGAGGAAAGGGATAAAGCAAAATAGCCTCAGTTCCAAGCTTTTAGCCTGGAAAAATGTGCTCTGCCCAGGAAGGCATTTGGTTATCCCCATCACATATTTTCTCAGCTGCTTGGGATGCAGCAGAGCTCAGCAAAAGCACAGTGGATGTGTTCTCCAGTCCCAGTTTTCCATCGGCGTCTTGGCTGATGTCCTCAGCAATGCTGCACTCTGCTACCCTGGCTGCTGGCACCAACAGCAACTTCCACCTGCTCACAGCCACATCCTGGATCTCCTGGGGCAGAAACGCGTCAGATTCCCTTGGCACAGGGAGCTGGAATCCCAAGGCCAGTGCTCCCTACAGGTGTCAGGAAAGGGGTCATCCTCCCACTCCAGCTGAAGGAGCTGGGGAGGGTTATGGTGGGTACTCACACCATATGTGGACTTTAAATCTGCACTTCAAACTGGAGATACCCATCGACCAGGCTGTAGCAAGCATAGACAAAGGATGAGGAGACAAAGGAGAGGGAAGGGAGCTGTCACTTGGCCACTGTTCCCATTCTGGCAAGTTGGGTTTTGTTTCCCCATCACCAGCCCGAAATCCATCTTCCATGCTTTCGTGGCTCAGTCGCTCTTTCCCCTTATGGTTTCCTTCAGCTGAGCTGGAGGAAGAATAAAGAAATGTCTCTCTGGGCCCCAGCCTCTTACAGGGCTCATAAATATGTCTCTGCTTAAAAACTCAAGGATTAATTAACTCATGAGTATCTCCTAACCAAAGTTCTGGGAAAGAGCACCCTCCCGCATGGGAGGCAGCGTGTCTGTGGGAGGTTTCCCTGGGGCCTCTCTTCTGCTCACAGACTCCTGACTGGGATGAACCTGGGGCTGGGCAGGGCAGTGCCCACCGAGCTGGGATCCTGGCCTGGCACCACCACTGCCATGCTGGGCCCCCAGTGCCACGAGGCACCTGGGTGGCCATCAGCATCAGCTCCCAGGCCATGTCACCGTGTCGCTTTCACAGTGTTTTCAATTAGGTGCTTGACAATGCCCAGGCTTGGTGGTCCTCATAAATTCTGAGCACTGACGGTGCCACGGGAAAGTTCGGACCGAGGGGGCTGGTGCCTCAGGGCACCTTGTGGGGCCGGGCTCTCCAGACACACCAGCCCCAGCCCCGCTGCCGCTGAGCCCCTCACCGGAGCGGCTGCCCCAGCTGATGGTGGGATGGGTGGTCTGCCAACAGCTCCCACCTCGTCCACATGCCCCGTCCTGCCTGGGGAAGTGTTGGCTGCACTGGTGGGTGCTCCTCCTTCTCTCGAGAGTCACTTGTCCCTGCCCCATGGCTGGTCCAGAGGAGTGCCAAGCCCTACAGCAGGCGTGGGGCAGAGCAGAGCAAGGGTGCTTCTGGAAGGTGGGCAGGAGCTTGTCCCCCACTGACAGCCCCTCTGCATCATCACTCGCTCAGGCTCTGCCTGGTAGTGGCTCTGCAGCTCAGCAGCCCCGTGAGCCCCTGTGGTCATGGGTACCCTGTCTGGGGAGTTGGCCTGTTCTGAGGCCTGGCTGTGCCCAGCATAGCCCCTGGGGAGGGAGGGTGTCTCCAGCAGCTGTCTGGGCCTTGGCACAGCATGTCAGCCCCGCAATCACCGGTCTCCGAAGAGCAGAGCTGCCAGAAGCCACTCCTTCTGCAGCGGGTCTGCGCAGAGCTGGTACGAAACAAACAACTTTTGCAACATGTTTTGTTTTCCACCATTACATTAAAAAAGTAAATAAATTAAATCCATTTTGCTGCCACTTCACTATGTCAAGTGTAACCTGAGCGCTGCTGGCAGAGGAGGCAGCAGATGGCACGAGGCCTCCCCAGCTCATGGCAAGGCTGCCTGGCTGTGCTGGAGCCTGAGAGCTTTGCTGGGATGGACTCGGAGGAGCTGTGCTGGACTTGTGCTCATGATCCATTCTGTCTTGCTTGCTCCCAGGAGGGGTGGCCCCATCCCACATGACAGGCTGGGCTGGAAGGGCTGGTGCTGCAGCGGAGAGGGGTGCAAGGAGCTGAGATGCTCAGGCTGGGCAGGGACCACCCCTGACAAACTGCAGCTGAGGAGGATCGCAGTGTCCCCTGGGCTGTTCCCCAGGCCTCTCCTCACTCTGCTCCTGCATCACTTCACACCTTCGTCCCCGTGTCAGCAGGGACAGCACTGCTGGCTCAGAGAGGGAACGAGGAAACTGCGTGTGTCCATCCTGGACTGCTGCAATTCCCACAGGCTGCACACACAGGGTGTCACCCAACAGGGCACTGGCACCAGCAGGAGCTGTCCCCAGGGATATGCTCTCCCTCAGTGAGGCTCCTGTCCTGTGCTTGATCTGGGTGGGTGAGAGGCCCCAGACACAGCTCTCTGCCAGTCCATCCCCAGTCCCCAGAGCTGAAAGCATCTCCCATGGTGACACTCCACCTCTCCCAAGGGAAAAGGGACTCCGCACACTCGGTGGTCCACCATCCTCCTGGGCAGCCTCCCCTGCCTCCCGCAGCCTCTCAGGGCTGCCACCCCCTGCCAGCCCGCAGGAGAGGCAGGGGGCACCCAGTCCCAAACTGGATCCTCCTTGCCAAGGCTCTCTGGGTGATGGGACTCTGCAGGCCCAGGGAGACGCCGTGTCCTGGTGATGGCTCGGGGACCTCACCGGTGAGCCAAGGGCAGTGCCTGCCTGCACTGCAGGGCAACGCACTCCAAATCACTCCAGCTCACAAACACAGTGCAGGGAGGGGACTGTTTGCGCTGGGAGCACCATCCAGAGGCCTGGATTTTCTCCTCTCTGTGACAGCAGCTGTCTGCACCCGGAACAGACCTTGGTTACTTTGGCACCACAGTCAAAGCACCCACTGATGTCATGCAAAGTGGAACTTGGCCCTGGGTGCGAGAGGACTCCGGCTGCTTCCAGCTGGCCTCCTTGCTGCTTCTCTCACTGTCTTTGGGACATAATTAATTTTCTCTGTTGGAGGGGTAGTTTCCAGCTAAGCAGGGATTCTCTGGGTTTACAAGTCGGTGAAAGTGGTTTCCAAAGCACAGGACACCCTTTCTTCTCAAGAATCAGCTTGGAAAGGCAGTGGCAGTACCCCTGGGTTCCTGCCCATCATAAACGCATTTCATTTTTGGACGAGCCCAACTGTTTGGCTTTATGTAACACATCTAGGTACAACCTGATTCTCTGCAGCCCTACAGCAGTGTAGCCCTGCCTGCAGGGGCAGCTGTGATGGCCATGCAGGGCTGTGCTGCCACCCTAAGCAGTGGGAGAAGCTGTGTGCTGACCCAGCCGCTTGGCTTTCTTCCACAGAATCTCCTGCCTCTGTCTCTGCACCACCCGCAGCAAGGCTGCACTGTGCTGGAAGCCCGGAGAGTTCCTGTCCTTGGCCAGGTTCTGCCCCTGGAGCGGGCAGGTCAGGAGGCACCAGGGTCACCTAGGCCTGACAGCACTGTGGTGCCCGGGATGCTGTACCCGCCTCCGCTCTGGTCGCCTGCAGAGGCGTTTGCTGAGCCAGCTGTGCCTCCGTCCTGTCTCATGTGCACGGTCAGGCCCTGCTGTCCTCCCATCAGCTTCTGCTCAGAGCTGGAGGAGAAGAGGAAACATTGCAGCAAAGTGTTTTACCAGAAAACACACAAGTGACTTTTTTTAATAGTAACATCCAAATGAAAACAACGTGGGTTTCAAAGCCTGTCCTCAGGATACTTTGTGGTTCACAGGCTTTCTGACAGCAATTCTCCTTTCCATCCCAGGGAGCTTACCCAGAACACCAGTCCCTTCCCAAGGTGCCTGTGATGCTCATGGTGCCCCTCACCACTCGGGCATCCTGTGGAGCCAGGATCTGGCAGCTGGGGTGCCAGGGATGCTGTCACTGCCCAGACTGGCCCTTTATCTGCGTCCTCACTCCTGCCCTTTGCCAGCAATGCCGGCAAGGATCCACATGGCTGTGGCTGTGGTTGTTCCAAAGGCCGTCTCCCATTACTGAAACACAAATGTTGATGTTTGAGGAGGGGAGATGCTGATGGAAATGGAGCTGGCTCTGTTTGTTTGTCAAAGCAGCTATTTTAAACAAGTTCTGTTCACACAGCTTGCAGATCGGAAGGAAGTTTTCCCAGCCATAATATCCTAGCTCAGCGCTGGGCAGACAATGGTTCAGCAATTGCCCGGGATTAGCTGGTGAAATCACTGTGCGCAGCCTGGGAAGGGCGTCTGGGAAAGGGCAGTGCTGGATTTTGTGCTGGGGGGCCAGGGGGTCAGGAGCTGCCCAGAGAGCAGGGACAGGCACAGAAGGAGCAGCTGGGCTCAGAGCAGGGCACCGTGCAGCCAGTCCAGCAGGTCCCAGACAAAGGCTTCAGGATAGCCCTCCCTGGGCTCTCAGCATGCCTCTGTGCTGGTTTTTTCCCGAGGAAAATGGTTAAATGCAAAGTATGTTTCAGTTAAGATGCTTCCCCAAGCAGCAAGCCTGAAAACACAGCACCTCATCACGCACAGTGTGGTGGGGAGAGATGCCCTGAACCCCATGCCCTGAGCCGGGAGGGCAAGAGATCCCCTCAGAGCCACCTCTGCCTGCACTCCAAGCCCTGTGCCCAGAGCCCTGCACTGGGGCCGTGCCCCGAGTTCCGAGCCCCGAGCTCCAAGCCCCGTGTCCCGTGTCCCAGTGACCAAGCCCCGAGCTCCAAGCCCCGTGTCCCAGTGACCGAGCCCCGAGCCCCGTGCTCCGTGTCCCAGGCCCCGAACCCCACGTCCCAAGCCCTACGTTGTGGTCTCCCGGGCGCCAAGGGCCTGGCGTCACAGCCGCTGCTCCCTGACGCGTTCCCTTCAGGAAGGCAGACGGGGCTCCTGGAGGGTGGTGGAGGCGGCAATGCCAACTTTATTCAGTACAGCCTCATATACAAATAAAAGCTTTACAAGCTTGCCTTGAGCCTTTAAAAATGCTGTTTAGGACATGTCGTTTGTATTGTCTGACTCCGGCTGCCCTGCACCACAGCTGAGCTCAGCAGCAGTAAAACCGCTTCCACGTAAAACCCAAATGAGTTTATTTTATGTGCAGGGCAGGGAGAGGGAAGGACTTACCAAGCAGCTTCCTTGGCTCAGCTGTGACACCCCAATGCCCTGGGCAGGGTCAGCCTGTCCTGCTCACTGCAGACCTTGTGCCCCAAGTTCCCCTGCGAGTGCCTTGGGGGTCTCATGGGATGGGGGGCACGGAGCCCCTGCCACCTCCTGTGTTTCCACTTGGGACGTCCCAGAGAATGGCTGTGGCAATGTCTGCAATGCCACAAACATCAGAGGAAGATGCAGAAGATTAAAGCAAGTTAATCTCTGCCATCCCTTTGGTTGCTCTGCGAATGCCAAGGCGTGAAAGCTCTGACTCAGGAGGTGCACATGGAAACTCTCCACCAAGGGGAATTAATTGCAGGAGCACTGGCCCATAGTGTGAAGATTTTTTTGTTAAGAGTTCAGATGAAGCTTTCTGTTTCTTCCTCCTCTTGGTGAATCCTACTGTGATTAAATTAAAGGAATTCTTGTTAAAATGTTAATATCCTTCTAAGATCGTTTATTGTTTTTCTCAGCTGCCTCTGGTCTCTTGTCCTAACATTTTCCAGCTCTTCCTCCCCCTCCACGCTGCCCTGCCCCCGTTTCTGAGGCAAACTGGAAAGTTGCAGTTGTGGTTGGGCCGTGGCTGCGGGCGGTGAGTCACGGCGAGGATCCCCACTCGCAGCTCGTAAACGGGAGGGAGAAACACGCGCTCCTGCCCAGGGCTGTGCCCGGGGCCTCGCCGCGGGTTGGGATGGGGACGGGACAAGGATGGGAACAAGGACAGGGGTGGGGATGGACTGCTGCCCACACCGCTCCCAGCGCACAGGGTGAAAGCAAAGGCACAGCCTTTTTCCTGGTGGCTGTCGCTGACACAGGGGTCCGAGCAGAGCCTGGCCCCGGCAGTGCCCGCGGTCCGTGCTGCTCCCACTGCTGTGCTCGTGGCCATTCCCAACCCGCGTCCTGTGCCCCCCGGCCAGCAGCGTGAGGCGACTGCACAGGCACCTTCCAGTGATGTGGCAGCAGCGCCTAAAAGCTTGCTGAAAACTTCTAGAAAAGTAGTCGAGGGATAGGATTTTTTTTTTCCGCAGCTAAGGAAAAAATGCTCATTTGTGGGCATTTTCCACTCAGGAGCATCCCGCGCAAATGCTTTGTTCCTCTTTGAATTCCTCAGCATATGGCATTCTATGCTGTTAGAGTTTAATATTCTTTTCATTACCGATATCTAATACAGACAAGTCTTGAGGGTTACACAAAACATATGCGAGCCTAATTTGTTTTTACTGTGCCACATGGTTTTACTCCCTGCATCATTCAGTTAGCTTTTTTTTTTAAATCATGTGATCAGCAAAAACTTAATGCTATTTTTAAGCATGGTAAGAAAGTGAAAAGCACATTTACTGAGGCTGCAGAGGAAGAGGAGTGTAGATTCCCCCATGCAAAAGCAGCTGTTACAGTGTGATAGCAAATGACACTGCTGCTGTAAAAGTGGCATTTCTTTGGCAGTGTAGTTTGTCAAAGTAGTGCCCAGTTTGTAAGGAGAATTCCTGAGAATTCTGGGTTTGGAGTGATTTATCTGACTGAGACAAATGAGAATGGGCTTCACAAATATGAAGATCTGTGGTGACAAGCCACCTTCCCATGGGGCAACTCACCTTCTTCCTACTCTTCATCCTTCTCCACCTCTCCTTTATCTGACACCTCTCTGGAGAGGTGGGCATTATTTTGTTGCATATATCATCATTTTCCCCATCAAATTATCCAGGTGTTCACATGGTATCCATACTCCTACCAGGGATGCAGAAGGATGCTTGTGGTCCCCATGCCAGCAGAGAGGAATCAGTCCTTAATTCTCTCTGCAGTTCTGTTCCCCAGTTGGCTGCACAGGTTGGGATTGAGCTTGTTTGCTTCCCTTTCAGAGGCTCCTGGCTGCATGGGGCTCCTCCACACCAGAGCTGGTGCTCATTGCCCCAGTCCTTGGCTTGGCACTGGGCTGGGCTGGCAGTGCCATCTTGCTGCCAGCCCGTAGCCGTGTGCCTGGAGCTTGCCACAACAGGTCAGGGAAACCTGAGCCCTGGGAGCTCATCCTGCCAGAGAACACAGGAAATCCTGGTGCTGCCACACGCCACATCCTCTGTTCCCACACATGTGCCTTGTTAGCAGTGTCAGGAGCCTCCAGCTTGTGGGTGACTGCTAACCACAACCACCAGCATTAACCTCCTTCTTGCAGGTCATTTGCAACAACCCACAGAAATGCCTCAGAACTGGGCCATGTTGAAAGAAGCTGGTGGGCTCCTAAAAAAAACCCCAAACACCAAAAACACTTTATTTTTTATTTATTTTGGCCTTTGAGAATTCTTGACTAGACTAATAAAACAGCTGTGGACATCTGGAGCCTTCCAGGGCAGGAACCCCCGAGTGGCCATGGGGTAGGACAGCTACATTCATGGGCTGAGGTCGTGGTCATTGGGCTCTGGTGCTCAGACAAAGCAGTGGGTGGGTCCTGCCAGCCCTCTGATGACCAAGGGGTCTGGTGTCAAAACCAGCCAGCCAGCCCAGCAGGAGCCTGACCTAAAAGGTGGAGCCTGGAGCAGCGTGTCTGAGCCAAAGAGGCATTAAATCTCACGTCACATAACATGGATGGAAGGGAGAACAAGATGCCCCAGCAGCTTTCCCGGTGCAAATCTATCTGTTCCCTCCAGCTGGAAAACTCTAGAACCTGCAGTCAGGTGTCACTGTGGGACCCCAGCTTGCACAGAAAAAGCTGGATGCCATGGGGGGCTGCCCCACACATCTGTGTCAGACATTCCCAGCACAAATAACCCACCATGCTGGGGAACTTGGGCCAGCTGTGACACCTCAGGGTGCTCCTGAGGGTCATCACGCATTGGGTCAAGAAGCTGGATCTGTGTCATGGAGCATATTGGACCAGAGCCTTTGGTTATGCACAGGACCTGGCCTTCAACGAGTTAAGGGTAATTTGAATGATTCCTTTTGTTTAGATTCATTTCAGGTTTCGTGATTTCTGTTATTGCTGCATAAAATCACTTGCAGGCGCTCGAGGTGGGGCAGGCAGAGGGAGAGCAGGAGCAGATGTGAGCTAATTGGAAGCACAACAGCAGCAACAGCAAGTGCTGCCTGGCTCTTCGGGGCCCAGGGCTCCTCCAAGGCTTCAGCATACCCTCTTTGGAAGTTGCACTGGCAGCAGGGAGAGCCCAGGAATGGGAAGGTATTCCAGGGTGGAGTGCAGGATGCTGAACAGCAAGTCTCTGCCCTTCAGTGGGTGATGAGGCTCCACTCATCCCAGGCAGTGCCCAGCTCCGAGCATCTTGGCTGGGTTTAAGGTTGGACTGTTCTGCTTTCCATTCAGTTCACAAATAAAGCTGGAAAACACAGGAATTACTGCAAAAGGTGAATTCTGTCTGCCAGGAATGTGGGTAAGGAATGGACTTGGAGGCCTCTTTGTCAGTGCTTCAGCAGATGGGCTGTGTGCTGCTGGACAACCCCAGGGATGGGATGGAATGGGATGGGATGGGATGGGATGGGATGGGATGGGATGGGATGGGATGGGATGGGCAGCACCTCTCCATCCTGTCATTCTCCTCACAGCAGGTACTGCCTGGCCTGCGGCCCCTTGTGCCTGTCCACCAACGTCCCACTTCATGTCCCCAGTGTGTGGCTGGTCCTGGTCACCTTGCAGGCAGCCACTGCCTGGGAGTGCAGGCAGCAGTGCTGGAAGCTGTGAGAGACCCATCCTTTCCCATTCCAGAGGTGAGGGCAAGATGCTCTGCTGTCTGTCAGCAGCTGTTCCCCGGGATGAGGGCAGGACCCGCTCCTCCCTTCCCCTGCCCAGCTGCTGTGATAACAGGCGTACTTTGTCCGTGCCTGGCATGAGCCCACCAGAACCTGCTTTGTTCCCAAAGCTAGACTAGAAGTTGCCATTCCTCCGACACCCACAGAGAGGGTCCTGCCACGCTGGGACGTGCCGGTGCCGGGCAGAGCAGGGCTGATTGCATCCTGCCCCAAACCTCCTCCCCATGCTGCGAGAGGGGTGAGAACTGGGAGGCCACGCAATGAAAATTCAAAGCATCCCAATCCAATAACCAGCCGGAGCTGCGAGTGCTAATGAGATTGTGCATCAGCTGCTGTTCCCCAGCTCGAATGTGTCAGGAGCTCTCTGGGCCCCACCATGGCAACATTGGCTTTAATTAAAGAATCTCCGTGCGGCACCAGAGGGCAGATTCACCCGGCTGGGATCCGTGGCACTCGCCGAGTCACGAGACAGTCTGTCTCTGTCCATAGATTAAGCTCCGGGAATCTGCCAGGTTGCTTGGCACAGAGAAACGGGAACTTCTGTGTGAATCTGAAGAACGTAGTTCAATTAACTTTTCTCACTCTCCCTTTGGGTTAGACACAGATTGCATCCAGGGGTTCACACCCCAGGCAGGTGACAAGGCTCAGGATTAATTAAGGAGCTGACATTCCCAGGGCCCCAGTCTCCTGGTGCTCTGAGCCAGTGGCTCCCAGAGCTGCCAGGATGGCCAGAAGGGTACCCAGAGTGTCCCCAGGCTCCCCTTCCCCTGGGGAGGCTTGGCAGGTGGCATCTCGCTCCTCGCTCTCTGTTGCTGCACTGCAAAGTCACATCCATCAGCAAACCCACTGGCGTGGCTGGAGAAACCATGGATGTGTGTGCATGTGTGTGCATGTGTGTGCATGTGTGTGCATGTGTGTACATGTGTGTACATGTGTGTACGTGTGTGTACATGTGTGTGCATGTGTGTACATGTGTGTACGTGTGTGTGTGTGTGTGTACATGTGTGTACGTGTGTGTACGTGTGTGTACATGTGTGTACATGTGTGTACGTGTGTGTACGTGTGTGTGCATCTTGTTTGGGCTCAAGGGGGTTGTTTTTGTGATGGCCCAGCAGCGCTGCCGTCACCTTGGCCTCGAGGCTCAGTCACTGGGCCAGAGCTGTGGGACTCGTGGCCATCCCAGCCCACTGAGCGGCCAAGATTAATGAGGGCTGGAAGGGGAATCTTGGAGCAGTGACAGGGAGGGCGATGTGTCTGCCTTGTCCTGTCAGAGCATGTGGTTCTTCTTCTGAAATCCCAGCACTTCCTGCAACCTGGTCCATTGAACCAAAATATCTCTCAAAAGAAATCTGGAAATAGACTCTGACACTATCAAAACATCCTGTTTTGACATTTTCTGAATGAATCACTTTGATTTTTTTATTTGGAACGACCTCGCTGCCTTTTTGGTACAGAAATGGGCTATGTTTATTGACAAGTTGTAACCAAACAAAGCCATTGATTTTTGTCCCACTGAAATGTTTCAGCCCCCTCCCCCAAATCTGCTTTGAGGTTTGATTTGTTGTACCAGAGTATTTCTAAATATTACAGTTTTGTTCCAACTTAGGGGCAGATTTTGCAATCCCGAGACGAGCCGGTCAGTCCGGCTGCGCAGCCTTGGCTGAATCCCGCTGGGACCAGCCCCTTGTGGTGGCACCGGGGGGGTCTCACCCCGGGCAGCCCCCGGGTAGGGGCATCACCGAGCCCCCAGGGCCCAGCAGCCGCCACAGGCTCCTACCTGGGGCCAGGGGTGATGGGGTTGGGGGTGACCTGGCTATTAGCGCTATTTGACAACTTGTCAGGATTAGAAAGCTCATCATAAAACCCTCCAAAACGAGCAGGTTTTGTGTGTGTGTGCGAGTTAAACTTTTCTGCCCCAACCAGGAACAGATGTCTGAACTGGTTGATGAATTGGAAACATCTGAAACAACTTTCCAAGCCGAAGTACAATAAATATACCTTTCATCACAATCCCTGCAAGAGGGTTTTAGAGGCAAAAATCACTGAAGTGTTTAATATGGCCCATGGTGAAGAATCATTATAACAAATGAACCAAATTAAATGAGAATTTCTCCCTATTTTAGTGACTTTGTTGGGACTCCAGGTGCCACCTTCTGAGCTGGCAATGGGTCTCTGTGCTGCCAGCCTTTCCAAACCTCTCCTCCATAGTCTAATACCATCACCTCCCTTAGGTGGAGGAGGATGGAGAAGCAGGGCCTCCACTGCAGCTGTGGGGGCCTGGAGAGCACCCAGGCTCTGGCCTGGCTGTGTGGGCATGAACCAGGCGTTCCTGCACAAGTGTAGGCAGCTGCCATCTTCTGGGAAATTGGGATCCATATCCACAGCCAGGGCAGAGGGAGGCGGACGTATCCTTGGTGTCTCTGGAGCCTTTCCCAATGTTTCACCATCTCCAGAGGCTGCAAGTGGAGCCCCAGCTCTTTGCCTGCCTTTCCTCCTGAGCCAGCAGTGCCATGGCAGCCCACCACCTCCATGCCAGGGTGGGATGCAGGGGGAGGCTGAGGGGTCTCGGGGCTCCCTCCCAGGTGGTGCCCGGGGGTCCCAGGGCTGCTCTCCCAGAGGGACACACAGAGCTCTGTGGCTGCCCAGGAGCCAGACTTGTCCAGACCAGGAACAACTGACAAATCATCCTTGTGCCTCAGTGCCAGGAACATCTGTCAGAGCCCATGGGCTGCCTGCCAGAGTTCAAGTGCTGCCATTCCACCGTTGATCCCATGACCCGCAGAGATGAGAATCTTTCAACAGGAGTCATCAGAAAGAGTTTATTTTTCCATGTCTCCACTTGGCTTATTCCACTGAGCAAAGTCATGTTCTATTGATTTATTCTGAAATCACATTTATTTTCCTTTAAGAAATAAACCCCAATATTTCATGTTTCAAAATTCAAGTGGGTTGCACAGGATTTGAGAGTCAGATTTTCAAGCGTGAGCACATCCATTAAAGCTCCTGCCTAGGCAGGAAGCATCCTTTGCACTTGGGAACCTGAGATCCTGCATTGGTGCTCACAAGTGAAGGGAGCTGCAGCCTTGCAGCAGGTCTGGTGCCCCACGGAAAATTCACTCCTGATCCTCTCAGGACTCCCTGCTGCGTCCCCACCAAGGGAGCGACAGGCATAGGAGAGTTCACACTCTGCACTGAGGGCTGTAAACATGAAAACAGAACAGAGGCTGAGTCCACAGCTGGGTTTCTTTGCCTCTGGCTGCACTCAGGGACCTGCAGTGATCCTGTGGTCTGAATGAAGCTGCCTCCATGCCCCGAGCCCCAGCTGCCACTGCCACGTTACCACTGTGATGGGAAGAGGTGGAAATGGCACTATGGGGGTTTCTAGGGACACACCCTGGCACACGCTGACCCTGTGCCAACACCTTGCCCGGGAATCCCTACCCTGGAGAGAGAACTGGGCTCTGTTATAGCTGTTGTGACACCGTCCCTGACCTCGGGAGGGCACAGAACGTGCTGTGTTCTATAACAGCCGGGCACTGGCTTTATACAAATACATTATCAGAACAGCTAAAGCATCACCAGCACATGCTTTGAGCAGAATGAGTCACCAGAACATGACTCATAAATACAGGAGACACCTTTGATGTCTCCATGTTCCCCTCCATTCCACAAGTTGGCGGCGTGGCAAGACCCGGGGAGCACTCGGGCTATCACAGATGTCCCTAATGGGATACTGATGCTCACACGTCACCGCCACCCCAGAAGGCCAGGGCAGCCCTCCTGCAAAGGAAGCGTGGGCAGAGATCCGTTACCTCCAGCTCAACCGCCTGAAACTTCCCCGGGCCACGTTGACTAATCCCCACCCACGGCAGTGGATCGGTGTTTCCCCATGGTGGGGATGGGGGGCACATCCCTGCTGAGGGACCAGGGCATGGCACCCGCTCGGGCCCCACAGGCTGGAAGGAGCTGCCTCAGGTGGCGAGGGCAAGACGCAGTTGGGGTCCGGGCACGGGGACTTGGCCTCGGCCTGGCATACGCAGGACAACTGGTGTGACCTGAGGCAAGTTTTTCATTTAAGAAAAAATATTTTGGAAGCCGCCACCTCCCTCCACTTGCCAGCAAGTTTAGGGTTTCATAAAGTCGGCCTGGTAATGGGTTACAAATGTACCTATCAGTTTTACATTTGTTTTCATTCAGGCTCAGTGAGTCTCCACCAAACCTGGCGGTGTCAGGGGAGGACCCCCCCGAGCCCCTTTGCCCTGCCCGCTCCCCTCCCAGCACACCCACAAGTGAATTGTTCTTCCATAATCTAAACCAACACTCCTCTCCAGCAAATTGGATTTCGGTTAAACCCTGTGACTTATGTGCAAATCCTGACAGCAGATTGCCTTGCGCAAAGCTCCCTGCGGGGCACGGAGCCACCGCGGACACGCGGAGCCGGAGCCTCCACAGCTGGTGTCGATCAGCTCAGCCCGGCGGCGGGGCCGTGCCCTTGAACCCCTGGATCCTGGGCACAGCCCCCGACCCCGGGCGTTGCACCCCCTGGTCCTGAGCATCGCACCCCCAGTTCCCGGGCACTGCACTCGCCGGTCCTGGGTCTCGCATCCCCGACCCTGGAAACCGCAGCTCCAATAAAAGCGGCAGAAAACCAATCCCAGCGCTGGGAAAACCAGCAAAGCCTGAGTTCAAAGAGCCTCATCCTGATGTCAGAGATTCAGAATATAAACGTTATGTGGCACAAGGCGTGGCAGGCACCGGCTGAGGTCATCAAAGTTATCTTTTTCTCTGAACATTATTCAACTTTTGAAGCTATAATAAAGTGCAGTTCCCAGAGGAGTCAATCAAGCAGGTCTTGTCTGGATCGTGTGAAACTGAAGCTGAGCAAAGTCATCCATTTCTAATTCAGTTACATGGTGATTACATGGACTCTCGGCTGAACAGCAATGAGGGGTTTTATTTTCTGTGATGAATGAGCATTTTTTTAGTGTCTGGACTAGCAGCTGTCATAGAGCTTCTATTTTTGCCAAGAAAGTAACTCAGAAGGGAAAGATAAATTCAAACTCAACTTTTTTTTTTTTTCTTTTTACTTTGAGATTTAGGACCAGGCATTGACAGAAAAGCCCCGGTCCTGGGGAGGAGTCAGGCCTGGGTGCTACCACTGCCACAGGGTCCCCCAGCACTCCTGAGCGCTGCTGGGGGGACTAAAGTGATGCCACCTTCCAGCCCTCTGCAGGCTGCAGCACAGCCTGGCACCTTCCTGCGGCCTTGGTCAGCCTGTCTGTCAGTCCATCTGCCCTGCACATGGAAACTGTGCCAGGAGAGTGATTGACAACCTTGGAGCTGTTCAAACATGACCAGGGGTGACAGCACCAATTCCTTCAGCCTGGTGTGGGGGGAGCTATCCCAGCCTGCTCTCAAGGGTGTTTTGAGGTGAAATATCCACAGGGGAAGGGTAGGGAGCACCCACCACACTAGACAGGCAGAGGTCGGGGCGTTGGACACACTGCACTGTGAGATGTGTTTGCTGCAGCTCCCTGATGCCTGAGCAAGAGCTTCAGGATGAGTAAAATCCACTTCCTGGGCACTTACTCAGAGGTGCTACTGGGTCCTTCATGATCGGCTCTGCTGCCTGGAGTTCTCTGATGGAAAAAGTCTATTTAATTCCGTGGTCTGTTAGCAATTTAAGTTGAAGAATTGGTGTTCAGTCCCATTGTTTTCAGCCCGTGATATTCATGTGAAAGGTTTCTTTGATTCAGGATGCAGCAGTGCAAGAAGGAACTGCAGACACGATGCAACAGCACGTTGGTGAAAACACAGATAATTGATCAGGTGCTGATTGTGAGTGAGATACTGATGTTGTTGTTGATTTAAAGAGATGTCATCAACTTAAAATTCATGTTTAATTTATCAGTTAATTTATATGTTAACATTGGAGAGATCTTGCACTGACTCAAAGTGAACGAGATAAGGAATTGGTGTTTTTTCCTGCCTCACCTCCTTCACTTGAAGACCTCGGCTGCATCTTGGCCATACCCTGCACTCCCTTGGAGCACAGAACTACCTGCTGTAGTAAAACCAAACACATGCCAATGTCACTGCCAGCCAGAGGCCTGGTGTATGATAGTCTGTGTTCACAGATGCCCCAGTGCAGCAAAACGTGTACCCCCTTCCTGAGGCACAGACAGCAGCACCAGCTCCTGGAGACCTCATGGAAAAAAGATGCTCCACCAACACCGTGTCCCCCACATACCATGTCTGTTGTTATTTGTCCTGCTTGAAGTGTCAGCACAGACACTGATGTAGCACTTAATGAACTGAACCGAACTTGGCCCACAAACTCCGCAGTGACATTAAGCAAATCTCCTTTTATTGTTATTTATCTGTTTAATGAAGCGGCAGGGACAGCTCCATAATTAAGGTCAAGTTGTGTTGCACTCAAAGTAAAACTCATTGCAAATTCTCCCTGAAATGTCATCATTTTCAAAAGAAAGCTCCTTCTGAGATTTTACAAGAAAACTTCTCATCTAGGTTAATACTTTCAGTAGGAATTTCCCTGAAGGGGAAGATTTTATATCCCAGGATCAAACAAACTAAATCCTCTCAAGTTGTGAAAAATAATGACTAAACTGTCCATTAATCCTGCATAAAAATTGCTGGGTTTTTACTAGAAGTCCTGCTAGTTCTGGGCAGGCTGAGTAGGGGGTGGAGGCAGAGGTGAGGGACACGTGTGCCAGGGGCACCTGGAGGCAAAAAGGGTGACTGGCGTAGGCAGAGCTGTGGCACAGGGATGAGGACCCGAGTGGGAAGGAAGGAGGAGCGCCAGGATCCCACCAGTGCCTCGCTGGGAGGTCGGGGGTGCCCTGAGCTCAGCCCTCAGGGAAGGTCAGAGGACACAGGAGGATGGGGCACACCAAGCCCACAGCCCGTCGCCCACACGCCGGGAGCTGGGGCAGCTCTCATGCCGGGCTGGGGTTTCTGTTGGGACCCCCCTTGCTGCGGTGGAGCAGTGTCAGGAACTCACATCTGCGTGTCTTGAACTGATTCAGAGCCTGCAGGCGGCGGCAGCAGTGATGGGCTCCCGCTCTCCGAGTGTCCCACGCACCGGGGACTGTGGGGTTTCCCTGGCTGGGAGTGACATGATTAATGGCCTCATTACTGCAGCTTTCACTGCGCTGCCTGACACGGGCTCTCGTGCTTGTACACAACTGTGGAGTCCTCGCTCCCGGTGCCAGCCCTGATTCATATGTCAATAAACAGCAAAAGAGAAGCGGATTTCCCTGCCAAACCAAACAAACAGTATCTTCTTGGTTGGGGCTGCAACATCCCTGTGAAAACAGTGCCAAGGGGCATTCCCCGCTCTGCTGATGATCCCCACGCCATGCCCACGGGTCAGCAGCCCGTGGTGGGTATGGGGCACCCTGGCCCAAAACATCCGACCTCCCAGAGGGAGAGAACACTCCTCTGCCCTTCAGTGACAGGCACCTTATAGCCAAAAGAGGAAAGGGATAAGGGAATGCTTTGTTTAATAGCACTTTTATCAATAAAAAGGAATTATTGGTCTGTATCCCTCCTGAAACTTTAATAAAAGTCAAATGATAGTTTTTTCTTCTCTACTTTTTCATTTACTTTTAATTCAGACCTGCACTGGGGCCAGATTAAGAACGCTTTCAACCTTTCCAGCAGGCCTGGTGGAGGCATGCCCAGAAGCAGGGTGAGCAAGAGGCTGCCCAGGCTCTCCACTGCAGTGGCACCCCTGGGGCAGCCACTGGCCCCGTGCCAGGCTCTGGCTGGCAGTGATGTCCCTCGGCCTTGGGAGCTCCTGCCGTACCTTCTCTGTGCTGCCCCTTTCAGCACGCAGGATGCTGTTCATGTGAGTCCGAGAGCTTCACACTGACTCACATCAGTGAATCAAATGGCTCAAGGTTTAGGACCTTGCCCCTTGCACAGATCTGACAGTGCTGATGAGGAATGCAGAGGCACCAGGGGAGTCCAGGGTGCTGCGTGAGCCCAGGTTAGGGCACTGTTCTCTTTAACACTTCACCACCCTAAGGCCTTGTCATGCTGGCTCTTCTAGACCAAATTCCACACTTTCTTGGTGAAAACAGCTGTATCTGCCAAAGGATAAAGAAAAAATGTTTTCCATTAACACATCTAACACACCCGTTAGTGCTTTCTGGCTGTATGCAAGTGCTAATGAGATTTCACTGTGACATTGCAGGAGGACAGACAGTAATTAGGGCAGTTTCTGTTCATGGCTGGAGAATTAATCACCTGGGATTAACCCTTCTGCAGGAGACAGCAGCTCTCATGGTGGGGAGCAGGAAAAAATGAGCTGATTTGGTGCAATTCTCATCTGACTGAGGACAGGTGCAAGCACAGGTGATAACAAGCACCACTGTGAGAGCAGTGCTGGTGTGGGTGGCCCTGCTGGGGAGGTGGGTGCAGCCGTGGGGAGCAGAGGGGACAGGCTGGGCAGGCACAGGAAGAGGAGAAATGTGTGGGCATGTTGAACAACCTTAGCTTGTCCTTTACCTCCCTGAAGGCTTTGCTGTTCCTGCTGTCCGGGCAGCACGCAGCCAGCCAAAGGTGGCTCTGGAGGAGATGTTGGCTCACAGGGTGTCCCAACACCGCTCACGGGGGACTTCCCGTTCTGATAATCCGGCTGGGAACGCAGGCAGACCCCAGGGGAGGGTGATGGGCTCCGCAGACCCGACCCCACCAAACAGCTCTGGCTTCCCTGCAAAAGCTTCCATCCCTCAAGAGCTACCCCGCTCTGCCCAAGGATGTGCCGGGAAGCCTTCCCAGAGGAATGCAGCTATGGAGGGAAATATTTCTCATCTTAGCAAATGAGAAAAGGGAAAAATAAGGTGAGCGAATGTTTTATTTAAGGGACAATTTAATTGCTGACATCTGTGATAAAAGCTGTTTTTTTCCAAATTGGAATTCGTTTGTATGTCAGGATGAAGCAGGGATGTGGAGGCAAATTCTTTGGAGAGTCCCTTTGAGTCCCATCCAAGGAGGATGGGGAATGAAATGTGGCACATGTTAAACATGTAAATGAGGTACTGATTTACTGATTTATCTGTTTCTCGCATGAGATCTTCTTTGGCTGCATCAAAATTACTGTATTATTTATAAGCCTTAAACATTTAAAATTAGATGTGTGGTTTTAAAACAAAACATCAAAACCTTAATGCAAACCACATTGTTTCAATAAGAAATTAGATTAAAAAAAGCAAATTCAAAAAGTTTCTGTGCTGGATCAAACCTGCACCTCATGTGGTTCACATCCATGTTGGATCTATTCTGTAGGACTGGGTTCTCTTTGCAATGATTTGCAACAGTGAACTCAAAACAAACAGATCTGGTTTCATTCATGGAATATTTCCTTGTTATTGAAAAGCATCATTTTCTGCACTGTCCCTTGACATTTCTTGGGGAAATCCTGGAGACTCGCAGCTCACTGGAGGCACCAGGACATCCCACCAGAGCCAGAAGTGTGATGTGCAGGCAGCTGCTCTTCCACCACACTGCCAAGGGCTCAGGAGCTGCCACTTCCCTCTTCGTGAGCTGTGACAGTCCCTCTGAGGGACAGTCCCTTCCCCAGCACAGCTGCCTTTGCTGGGCTGCTCGATAAAGGATTTGGAGGGATCTGCAGAGCACCATCACCCTCTGCCTGTCCGAAAGCAAGATGAAGCATTACAGTGACTGCCCACTGCCCCCGCCAGTTTGCCCACTTGGGAGCCACATGCCTGTGGCTCCAAGGCAGCCAGAGCTACACCTGGTGAGGAGAGTGAAGGTCTGAAGCCACTCTGGTCTCTGATTTTGTGGAGCAGTGAGAATCCTGCCTCCGAGCATCACGGAGCCTGAGTCTGACTGTACCACCACTTCCAGCTTCTGCCCATTTGTGTGACCAGTGTGTTCTCCGCACGGGGGAAAACGGTGATGCCTGTCACCCTCAGGGGCTGCTGCTCTGACATTGGGACCCCATAAATGTGTCAACAGTGAAACGCAAACCACGTCACGGTGAAGTCAGAGCCCCATCAGCTGGTCGGCACTTCTGTAACTACACCTGTGACAAAGTGTCGAGGGAGGATGAAGGACTCGGGGCTCCACATCGGGGGACAAGGCTCACTGGCCACGCTGCACCTGTTCTGTCACATCACAGTGCTTGATGTTCTCAAAACGGGCAGCTTTCTCCCCACAGAGTTGGAAAGGACAGACACCCCTCTGAGCGAGAGGACGGGGCCCTTGCCCAGTGCCCGGCCCAGGGCTGGCAGTGGGCAGCGGGAGCCCAGTGCAGAGCCATCCTGTGGCCCGGGTGCCAACAGCAAGACAAAGTGTCATCCCATAAACACAGAGCAGAGCAGAGAGTGAGTCACAGCTCTCCACGCCGCCAGGCTGCCATCAGTGTGTGCCTTTCGTGCTGGTGGGTCACAGATGTCACTGCCTTTTGTCACCGTGGGGGTCCCCTGTCAGCCTCTGCCCACTGGTCCTGATGTAACTTTTCACTCCCAGCTTTGTGATGTTTGCCATGATAGTCAACGTTACCCTCCACAACTCATCCCTCCATCCTTCTCATCATGCTCTCTGCACTTGGGAAGCTGGGAATCTTACTGGAGGACAGGAAGAGTTTGCTGACACCACATTTAATGCACATTTTTCTAAGAGCAATGGAGGAGCTGAGCAGAAAAGCATGAACTGCAGGAATTGCTCCTTTCATTTCCTGTGGTTTCATAATTTTCTTACTTACCAATTTTGAATTTCAAAAAGCTTGTGGTTTCCCTACAACCCCCATCTGGGGGGAAGACACATTTCAGTAGCGTTCTGAGCTGACATGGGATCCCAAACAAAAATAGTGTGATGGCAACTGGCGTTCTGAGCTATGTGGAAAAGAAACACAACCCCACTCTGCCTGTTTGGCCCAGGTGAGGCAGCAAAGTAGAACCCCCGGTGTCAGCAGATCAGCCTGAGTGTCCAGGAAGGTGTGGTGTGGATGCTCCTGTGCTGGGGGCAGGAGCCCCTCACGGCAAAGCCTACACGGGTAGCAGGACACGTATGGGGAGGGACAGGAGTGAGTGCTTGTCCCTCCCCTCTTCGAGCACATTCTGTCCCACTGGGGCCAGTGCAGCTGGTGCTGCTGAGCTCAGGGTGGGTGTGGGTTCTGTTCGTCACCCAGGCTAGTCCATTCCCACGGGCTGGGAGCTTGGCCTCTGCCTCGGGAGCTAAGTGGGTGCCCAGATTTGTCCTGCTCTGGCTAAAGCTCAAGGATGTCAGCAGGATGAGCCCTGCAGCCTCAGGTGGCCTTGCACCAGGTCTGTACGAGCTGAGCCTGCTGCGATCCTCGCCTCGAACCTCGAGCAGGAGGAGTGCTGGGACATGTGGAAACGTGTCCCCAAGTGCATCACTGGAAAGATCCATGGCTCGCATGGATTTGGGGTCACACTGATCGCGTAGGTCGCCGTGATAGCTGCAAATATCCTCCTATGGAGACTGCTGGGGAGTCAGCTTGTGTTTTTTGAAAATAAACTTTTGGAGGTGAAGAGAAGCCTACTGGTGAGGAAAATAGGTTTGTGAGCTCAGAATTTATAGCCTGCCTCCATAAAGCTGTCCAGAATCTGTGGATCTTTCCTTCAGATATTCATGTTAAAATAATTTTCATTCTGTTAAATGAAAAGTGCTTTAAGTTTGGCAGGGCTGTGCTGCTCATGCTCTCACCACTTCATAAATTATACTTTATAATAACAGCTCAGAATAAAACAAAAAAAAAAAAAAAAATGGGAGGGGGGTGCCAAGGTCTGCACCGAGCTCTCCTTGTCCGCTGTAAATACCTCTCGCCATGATGTCAGCCGCTCTGACAGAGGCTCTGCCAAAATCACTACCAGATGTGGAGCCCAGGGTTGGGCTTTACCTGGACTTTCCACACAGTGAGTAATGCGGCTCGCAGTCTGGGCAGCGCTCACGTGGCTCAGCACTGCAGACTCCTCTCTGCTGTCCTGTGAACCACTGCTAATACTGGACAGCACAATTTCATCAAATCAGCTTATTTTTATTTCTCCCTAACTTTTTCATCCTTTAAATAAAATTCACTTCACACTTTCCTGAATGTCTCTGATACGATTTAATTCAAAACACGCAGTCACGGGAGCAGGAGGACGATGAGCGCTTCTCACTCATACAGAAACCAGAACCCCATCAGGACGGAGCAAGATGGTCCCATTGCTGGGAGGGCAGTGAAATAAGCACCAAGAAACAAACTTCACACTGCAGAAAATACATCCAACTGTTTGAGGCTTTACTGCAGCATTGCAAAACGGGCTCTGTGGCCTGAGACGCCCCGCTCACGCCCTGCAGGCTGCCAGCAGGCCTCCAGAGCAGGCTGCGAGGGCTGGGGACCTCAGTCCTTCCCCCTTCATCTGGTGGCAGAGGCAGTGTCATGTTTGGAATGAGGAGGGGCTGGGCAGATGATCAAGGATAGACCTGGGACGCCACAGCCTCCACTGCTCCCCCACGGCCGTCCTGCTCTGTGCCTGCCCCAGCTCCTGCTGGTCCTCCCAGGAACACGGCGAGTTAAGGACCAGTAACACTTTTAATGACCCCTGAAAATTGTTTACCAGCCCTTGAAGGGGCTGAATTAATGGAATCTGCTCAGACATGGTCTGGGTGTGCCAGAGCCTGAGGAGGGATCTGCCACTTGCCCCGCAGAGCAGACGGGGTGCAGAGCACGACCCCCCACTCTCGGCAGGGCTCAAAGAGCTTTTCCTCCCCGCACGGCTCTGCACCCATGATTCTAATTAGCCTGCTCTGTGAAGTGGTTTGGGGATGCAGCTCATCTGAAAGGCACAGTAAAACCGAGCACAGTCGAGTACTAAATAGCAGAAGGACAAGTCCACATGTGGCAGCTGTTAATCACATTGCTGGGCCCTTTGTCTGGGGGGACTCAGCCATGAGGAGAGCACGGGGAGCTGAGCAGGCGCAAGCAAACAGTGGCTGAAACCTTGAGAGCTGAGTGTGCTAAGCCCTCGCTAACGTCTCGCCGCAGCAAAGTGTTCCCAGTGAGTGTTCAGCTGGAAGCCCCACGAGCTTTAACCCCACACCGCACACGGAGCTGCCCCACGAGCCTTGTGTGGGGGCTCCACTCAGTGACACCCGTGTGGGTGTTTGCTGAGGACCTTGTTTGAGGAGACCCCGGGCTTGTGGCAAGGTGTCAGCTTGTCACCCAGCTGCAGGCTCCGTTATCCAGCCCCGGCCCCAGCCTTTGTGTCGGTGGGAGGGAGATCTCTGAGGATTTGGCTCAGAGCAGACAATGATGCCATGAGCGCAGTTTTTGTCAGTGCCAATGAGTCTAACCTAATAAAAGGGGGAAATTTCCACTGACCACAGGGGAGCAGGATGGTTGAGATGGAAAAAAGAGGTGGAAAATTATTTATGACAGCGTAATTGCATTTGAGACAACTTGTATCCAGCCAAGATTCCACAAGAAATTTAGGAAAGAACAACTTTAGGTCAATTTGATTTGTTGTCCTGTGTTTAAGGGTGGTGGGGGAGGAAATTTCCCTTGTGAAAATTGGACTCTGCAACCATATAAGAATCCATGATCAAAATTAATGTGGAAAATAAATTGCTGGCTAGCATCCCTGTCAGCGATGGACATTCACTGGAGCTCCACTGTCCTGAGACAGCAGCACATCCCAGTGTGCCCAGCCCTGCCGAGCTGGCATCTTCCTCTGGTTCCCTTAAAATCGGGTTTTATTGTCCCCGGGGCTAGAGGGAGGAACAAAAGGATGCCAAAGCTGTGGGCAGGGTGGCGGTGGCTGTGTAACTCCGGCGGGGCGAGGAGAGCCCTGCTCACACCCCAGCCGAGGGCAGGACTCCACGCTCTGCTGCCAGCCCTTGCAGGCCATGCCTCATCCTCGGGGCCCCTCGTACCTACCCGGAGGGCAGTTCTGGTGCAGTGGAGTGTCATGCCCTGGTAGATCCCGCCTGGGTCACTCCAGCTCTCCCCGTGCCTTCCTGGAGCACCCCGGGCCGGCAGCTGATCCCTGGCCAGGACAAGCGCTCAAACCTTTGAGTTTGGAGAGCATGTGCTGCTCTCCAGCTCCAGCTGAGGTCCTGGGCACCACGTTTCCAAGTTTTCCTCCTCCACCAACACAGCCAGAAGCCTTCATTTTTTGGAAATAAAGGTAAGAGTTTAATGAACTTCAAAAACCTCCCTGGGCTCACTTACTGGAGTCCAGAAGCTAGAGCGTTCAGAAAACCCACCAATTCCTGCAAAAAGTGGCACCACTGGAATAGCCAGGGCTTTTTGCTCTCTGTGGCAGAAGGCTGGTTCTGCAGGGGAGCCATGCGTGCTGGCAGGGCAGTGTGTGGGCTCCAGAGGTGCCATCTCTGCACAGAAAGGTTCCGAGGTTTTAATCTGGCTCTGTTAGAGAATGTGCTGCTAATTCCAGTGGTTAATTTTATTATGTGTCATTTCCCTCCATTATTTGGTTCAAAAGATGAAGACTAAACGTAGATTTTTTAAAATTATCCAGATTTCAGATTTTGCCCCTGGGAAAGCTTCAACCTCATCTTTTGTTTTCATTTCTGTATTTTTGCAGGTCTGCAAATGTGTTTGTTTAATAATGTAGCTGCAGGACAGATTAAAAAAGCAAGTATCGCTGGCATTTAGTATCTCTAATCCAGCAGTAAGACAAGCCTGCCGACCGTTTGCTTAATGTTCAACAGCCTTTTCTGATTAAGCAAAAGGTTTGAAGTGATTATAGTTTATTTACAACAAAAGTAGACTTAAATGAGAGTTAATTCTTCCCCCTCCTCCCTCATCGGGCTGCGTGCCAGTAAGCATGTGTCTGCTCTGCTCCCTCTTTGAGAGCATCCACGGGAGCCACGGCAGATGTTCCCACCAGACTCTCCAAGAAAAGGTTCTCCTCTGGGAGCCCCCAGGAACGGGAGTGCCCCTGGAGCCCTGGCTCAGCCCTGGCACCAACTTAGGTGGGAGCCCTGTTCATGTCCCTGCAGAAGGCCCAGCATTTCTTCAGCTGCTATTGCATGAGAAATTTTTAATTTCGAGCACCAATACGCTTTATTTTCCTTATTGTTCATCAAACAGGCTTGAAAAAGCAAGAGTCCACTGTGGTGAGCAGCGGTGGCAGCCTGTGGGGCTTGGCTGTCGCGTCCCACTATGGCCCCATAATCCAGGGAGACAGCAAGGAGGGAAAAAACAGAAAGAAGAGGTGAGAGTGCTGGGAAAGAGGAGGCAAAATCCACTCCAAAATGATGCAAAAGCTAAAGCAATTTTAAAAAAAATGAAGTGGATTTTGATTTGTTTTCTGGTCAAAATATTTCTGATGGAAACTTGCAAATGGATTTGTTGTGGTTTTTTCAGGACACATCAGCATTTACCAGTGTATGAAAACAGAAACTGCAGGGGCAGCATCCAGGAGCTCTTCCCAGTGACTGATCTGGGACTTCCTCACACTGTCTGGCTCTGCCAGGTCCTGGCTCCACCCGCTGCAACACCTGCAAGAGGTGCGAGGCAGATCTGGGGGGGCTGTAACAAGGTCGTTATTTAGGACTTCGTGGCACCTGCCGGGCACAGGACACGAGGCGCCCGCCAGTAACGGGGTCCCTGCTGTGACACTGTCCCCTCTGGCTCGGGCACTGGTGCTCAACCGGCACAGACCACGCACGCAGTCAGGAACCCCCTTCCAAAACCCGTCTCCTCCCGGCTGGGCAGGTGCATTTTCATGTTGGGAATCTGACGGGTCTCAGAAGGAGAAGGTGACTGGGGTACAAGAGGGAGAGATGGGGGACATGGGGCTCTCTGATGTCCCGAGGCCAAGAGGCTCCAGTTTTTCCCCATTTGCACAAACGTGTCTGAAGACCTTGATGGTCTCAGTTGGACACTCATCCTCCCTGCCCACAGACTGCCTATTTGCCACTTCCAGGGCACCATTTCCCTGTTAACTGGAAGCAATTTCCCCATAAAAATGTAAAATTACTTCTCCAAACGAGCCACCAAGCACACGCCGCTCACCAGTGTGCTGAAATGCTGCGAGAGCAGCTCGGCACTGGCGCCAGGGTCACGGGCCAGGGGCAGGGAGCTGCCTCGGGGGGATTTGGCATTTCCCAGCAGCAGTGGCGGCTCGGTGGACAACAATGAGGCTGGTGGGCCCCGGGGCCGGCACCAGGCACTGCCCCTGTCCCTACCTACCGGATCAGTGAAAGCCCTGGCTCTCACCGGCAGGGAGTGCGAGGAAGAAAGACACAAAAGCTTCAGAGAGTGAATAAACTCAATTAGATCGCTGTAATTGCAACAAGAATTAGTGTGGGGGTCGGGCACATGTGCCGGCACGGAGAGTAATTAAAAGTGCCATGTTTGCCATGCTGGAGAGGTGGCCTGCTGGGTCCCAGCAGTGCCCTTTGAAAAGCTCCATGATGGAGCTTCGAGTTTGGATAAATACAAATGTCAGTGCCTCGCAGCCTGTGGGGAGATTCTCAATCCACAGCTCAGTGGGAGAATCCCCTGCTTTACATTCCCATCAGTTGGGCTAATTTCAGAGTCAGGCTTTGATGTGCTTTGGGGAGTCCTGTGTGCTACACACTTTCCCAGCGAGGCGTCCTCTCCCTTTCTCAAATGCTTTATTAATTTTCTCCTGTGGTTTTTTTTATCCTTTCTCTTGGGCCTGCCTGCAACTTCTCTTTTGTGCTCACCCAGCAGGGCTCATAGCGGAGAATTTATATCGTTCTGAAATACATATAAAGAAGGGATAAAAGAGGAGATGGAAGAATATGCAGAGTCCAGAACGACAATCCATCCTGGGAGCCAGGGTCCCCTTTCTCTGGTCACCAGCCCTGTGTGCCCCCAGCGCTGATAACACTAGTTTCCCAGCTGAGTCCAGAGCTTCTCCTCCCCATCCCTGCCATCAGCTCAGGGACAAGGACAGCTGATGCCCCAAGGGACAGCAAAGGTGACAGCAGGCTGTTAACAACCGTGACACTCAAACAGTGGGCAGGATGAAGCAGCTGGTCAGAGGGCCCTTGGGGTCCAGCCTTTGCCACCTGCCCGCAGCCACCGCACAGGGCAGCAGTGCCACCAGCGTGGGCAGGGGAGGCTGTGACGGGCAGGTGATGGCACTGCCGTGGCACAGGGTGCTCCCGGTGCTGCCAGACACGGGATCCTCACAGCCCTGTCCCCTTTCTGAGGCACAACAGCATCACTGGATGTGCCAAGCGCAGGGTCCTGCCCACACTGCCGTGGTCCCCAGTGACCCCCTCACCCCTGCTCCATCCCTGGTGCTCACCAGGAGCAGTCAGCACCCCCTGGGCACCGTGGCTGATGCCATGGGAGCATTGCTGCTGGGGTGTGTGGCCTCCCTTCTGTGCTCCTCCATGGCACTCCAGCCTCCTCCACCCCATCACTCTCCCCTTGTTTGCCCCCAGAGCCCACCCTGGGATGCTGCTGGACAACTGTGACACCGCACTGAGCAGCCCTGGCTGCTCAGCTCCTCCAGAACTGGCATCCAGCTCCCTTCCTGTTTTTTATTATCAACTGAATTTGGCATGGAGGGGATTCTCTCCCCACATCCCATTGGCACAGAAAAGGCTCAAAAACCAGCAAAACCATTGTTTGTGCTCGAAGGGTGGGGACCAGGGTGAGGAGAACAGCATGTTTAGAGCCCAGAGCTAGGAACCATGAGAGCATCTGGAACAGTTAGTGGGACAGGGGCGTTACAATTAAATAAAAATGGGCGATTACAGAACCATTCCCTAGCTCTGACAAACACAAGGGCAGTGCGGCACATGCCTGAGCACACAGTTAAAGGGGGTTCCTCTCCTACAGACCCAGAACAAATGGAGTTTTCAACGGGAAAGGCTGAGGCTGGTGCGACTTCTATGCATGGGACAGAGGAGCGCAGCTGCCCTTTGCCAGGACGTGGTGCAGAGGCATCTCCCACTGCAGGCAGCGCGTGGCTCCAGTGAAAGGAGCCACATTCCTGGGGGCCAGAGAGGCCTCAGAGGAGCTGGGACATGGCAGCAGTTCCCACTGGCTGCAGCCACTGCCACAGCCTGGTCCCCTCACACGGCAGGGAGGCTCCTGCGTCTGCCGAGCTCCCTGTCCCCTCCGAGGGCACACGGTGTTCAGCCTTGGCTGTCAGTTTGCAGCTGTTTGGAGGGAACTGGCAGGGTTGGACAGCGCAGCTTTTGCAGATATACAAGTCCTACAGAAAAAAATCCTACTGTTCAAGGACCTCAGCCCCATCCCCCAAAATGTGCTGTTTTCACTAAAGCAGTGAAATCAGATTTCAAAAAACCCAGGCTTTGGACAGTGGCCCTTGACTTGGGCCTGATGAACAAGATCCAGAAGCAAAACAAAGGCTGTTTCCACAATGGTTGAAGGGAAAGGGAACCGGTCCAATTGCAAAACTTGGATTCTGGCATCGGGGGAGTCTTTGTGTGCGAGACCTGTGGCAATGGATGGCAGTGACTTCGGGAAATTCAATACTCGCCTAGCTCATAAACAGAAAACAAGGAAAATAAACTTGGGCAGATGGGAGGAAGTGCAGAGCCAAGCCGTTGATTTCTGCTGGGCTGGAAAATAGGCTGGCTGTCCCCGCCTGCAGGTCCGGAGCTCGACGGCTACCAGGGCTGTGTCAGGGTGCTTGGGGCCACAGCGACGGGCGCTGGGCACTGAGCGCTGGGCACTGAGCGCTGGGCACTGAGCGCTGGGCTGTGCAGCTGCAGGAGGCAGCAGCCACCCCTCTACTGCAGCACTGGGAGGGAGGAGAGGCCACGGGGAGCCGGGGCAGGAGGGTCACGGCGCAGAAGCTGCACGGTGGGAGCCCCTGCACTGCCAGACAGGAGCAGGGAGGTGCCAGGGCTGGTGCCCACCGCAGCTCACCCCAGGGCGTGGTGGAGGCGAAGGCGGCAGATTGCCTTGTGTCATTTCTCGTGGAAGCTGGAAACGCTTGGCCGCGGCGGTGACAGGGGTGGGATAACCACTTGAATAGAAAAGAAGTTTCTCCGCCAGCCTCCTCCCGGAGCACACTGGTGCGTGGTGGTGCCGCTGGATCCCTCGTCCAAACCCTCCGGTTGTGCAACGTCCCGGGGCAGCTCCTCGTCTCGGCAGTTTCACCTCCAGGCTCTTCAGCAGAGGAGAGGCGGCATCCCTGCTCAGTGGGCTGGAAGTGGAGCCTGTTTGGCTTACACCACTCGCTGAGAGCGCTGTGTGGAAGAGGAGCTGCCCCTCAGCGTACGCCAGGTGAGGACGTGATGGCTGGGGATGCGACAGGAGCAGGGAAGGGCTGCGAAGAGATGAGGGCAGCAGTTCAAGGATCAGTGAAAGAAATTACTTTAGAAAAAAACTTTTGAGAAGCAGAGACGATGACTCCGTATAGCCTCAAATCTGCTGCCAGACGATGCCGCCTAGTTCAAAAACCCAAAGAACTAACTGTTCCCTCTTGGCCACAGACAAGAGGAATCAGTATTTAGACCATTTATGGGCCCCTGAAGGTCAGCGGAGATATGAAATCTGTGGATTCATTGAATTCTCCCAGTACCACAACCCCACATTTGCAATTACAGATTCATGGAGCTCAGCATCCCTCCTGCCACTGAGTGCTGCCTGTAACCCTGCTGCGTGTGCAGCCCCAGAGCTGAGCTGGCTGCCCCATGCCAGGCACCAGACTTGGGTGCTCCCCAGGCAAACAGCACGACACATGACACAAGGTTCCCCCAAATGCTGGAGTGTCCCAAGTCACCCAGCTGCCTCCACAGGAGCAGTGTGTGCGTGTAGGAAAACCTACAGAACCTTTATGACAAATTGCCTTTTGGCTCGGGGAGAGAGGCAGCATCCTCCCCTCAATTTGGGCAATTATACTTGGTTATTTCATGTTTTAAACTCCTGGAGCATAACAGAAAAGCAACCAAGAGGGGAGCAGCGTGGCTGAGCTGCGCACACAGGGACGCGGTGCCAACGCCATCACCAAACCAAGGGAGCTGGGTCCAGGTGGCCCCACTGTCCCAGACCCCAACCTATTCCTGTTGGTGTTTGCAGCACTGGGGCCGAGTGGCAGGACCTGGCCAGCCCAGGGCTCTGACTGTCCCTGCCATGATGAAAAACTTTTGGCTGTTCAAAACAGCACAGCTCGCTTAAAGAAATCCAAGCCAGCCACCTACTGCTGCTCCTTGGAAATTCAGAGCAGCATCATGCCTGACCTTCCTTTCTGACACAGAATCACAGGAGAAATACTAGTGATAAAATACAGTGGATACTTTGTTGGAGTAAAAACATCATAAATCAGTATGAGAAGTACACTTGAATTTTAGAGGAATATGTCAGATACACTGGCCAGCCATTAAATTTCTCAGGTTCGGCTTAAGAACTTCAGGAGATTGCTGGCATTGCCTGAAAGGGAGAAGAAAATTATAAACATATGCCAGGGGCTCCGAGTGAGACACAGAAATCTGGAGGATAATCCTTATTGCTATCCAGGATATAGCCAAATAGCCACAATAAAGAATTCCATTCACCTGCCTGGAGAACGAATGCCCATGACATCTAACGCCAGCAAAATTAAAGACGTTTCTTCGGAGTGAGCAGATCAGGCATTTGTCGACCGCCGCAGGTTTGCTTCGGCCTTGCCTGGCCCTTCCCCGCCCCAGCTGATCTCCTCCCGTGCCACTAGTCTGCAATGTTGCATAGCCCATCCCACAGCCGAGCAGCTGAGCTCGCTGCCCACCGTGTGCCTGCGCTGAGAGCCCTGGCGGTGCCAGGGCGTGTGGAAACCGGGGGCAGCAGAGCCCATCGCTGTGCACTCAGATCTGGCCTGGGGAAACAGGGAACAGCGCTCGGTGGGGCGGCTTTGGGGGGGCAGAGGAGGAGATGCCTTCTGCCAGGGTATGCCGAGGAAGTGAGGAGACAGTCGTGGTGCTTTTGGGCATCTCTAGGCATAAAACTGGGCCTTTGGGAAAGCAGAGAGATGTGAGAACTGCGGAGCACAGGACAACCCTGACTCCTGGGACACCTTTGGCCTTCAGACATTCTCACAACACCCTCCTGCTCAGCCTTGGGCACAGGTGATGCTGAATGGCCACTTGGACATCCCAGGACATGGGATGCTGTACCCAGGGAGCACCAGGACATGGGATGATGTACCCAGGGAGCACCAGGACATGGGATGATGTACCCAGGGAGCACCAGGACATGGGATGCTGTACCCAGGGAGCACCAGGACGTGGGATGATGTACCAGGGGATCTTCAGGATGTGGGATGACGTATCAAGGGAGCTCCAGGACACATGATGATGTACTAGGGGAGGGCCAGGATGCAGCTCTGGAAATGTGTCCAAGAGCCCTGCAGGTCCAAACTCAGTCCTGGGAATAAGGATCTTGACGGAGCGGTGTCATATGGAAGTGAAGCACTGGGAACTCAGAGAAGTCCCTGCAGACACAGTGGGAAAGGCAAGAGGCACCATCGGCAGGGACTGTGGAGCTGGAAGCCCCTGGATCCAAGGGCATTGTTACTATACTTCAGATTATATAAATAACTCGCTGAATAAAACCACATGTGACCGCACTCTGTTCTCCATCCCCCTGCTCTGCCGGCAGTGCACAGGCTCTTGCAACACTTGTTTACTGGGGAGACTGTATATAAAGCAAAAATAATTTGCTGGGTCTTATGTTTCCACTTTAATTCTCAGTGTATAAAAAAAACCTGTGAATTTGCTAATGGGCTTTGAAAACGTATTTTTAAAGCAAGGGCAGCATGACTCGGTGAGTTGTTACAAAGGATTACGGAAGGAACAAGGTTTGCTGGGAAAATTATTCCCTTGAGAAAATCTGTAACAGTTGAAAGGCCAGAGCCTGCTTCTTTCCAAGAAAATAAACCCATTTCTGCATGCAAAATCAAGCTGCATCTCAGGTATGGATTGTTTTCTGGTGTTTATGTGCTTCCCATGGGCTTTGGTGTTCAGTTTGACAGGTTTGAAGGCCAAACGTACTCTCCAGTTCTCTCCCCGGAGGAAGATTCCCATCGCGTCTTTGAAGCACACTTTTGGACAGAGATAAATGGCAACGAGGTTCAGGAGTGTCAGAACCAGATGGTCAATTGAGATTCCTTTCTATGTTTCTCTACTTCAACCCCAGAGTTGATCTTGCATAAAAAAAAATTTTTTATCATTAGTTCTGACTTCTCTGGAGCAGGAGAATTCGCAAATGATCTGCTCAGGGGCCACAAACCCTCAGCTCACTCTTTCCTGCGTGCTTTGGGAGTTTTGTACCCAGGGCCAGTTCAGAGCATTTGATTTGCTGGAGCTTTTTGTTAAGAACGTACTCATCCAGGGAAGCAGCTCCTCTTGTCACTGGGAATAGGGAAATCAGTGTGAGCCTTGCACTTCTACAGGTTACTCCTTGCACTTCTTCAGGTCCTCACTTCTTCTTGCACTTCTACAGGTTACTCCTCACTCACAGCCTAAACCTCCCGGGGAACAGACCCTGAAATTCTCCACAGATATTTGCAATTCTTCCTCCAACAGGCAGGAATACTCTGACAGGTGGGAAGGCAATGAGTGGGGATCAGTTTTATGATTTTACAATTTAATCTTACAAGGTCTGCTGGGGAAATACCCACATCCTCTTCCCTCACTCCTGCAGTAGCTGTCTGGCTGTGGGGGCTGTGGGGGCTCTGTCCTTCCCAGTGAGGGGACATGATGCCTGCAGCTCCAAGCAGAATTGGGTTTTGCTCACAATAATCCAGCACATCTCCTGCGTCCAGGCAGCTTCACCATTTTCCCCCTTTCCACAGCCACCTCAGTATCTCCCCAAGCACTGCGGGGAACACGCTGGATATTCGGCATCACGTTAATAAGAACCAGGCACGACTGCTGCCCCTTGGCTGGCGGGAGAGCAGGAGTTAACCCATCCTGTGGGATGAGGCTGTAATTGCCACTAGGCTTCTAAGATGAATGAGCTTTTAAGGACTGCCAACTTCTGAATGGAGGCAGGAGGACCAACAACAGCATCGGTTTAACAACCAGCAGCCAGCGGCAGGAGCACATATGGAGGCAGCGTGGTTCGGCTGGAAATAAACCCCGGAGGTGTCAGGGCAGTGGATAAGGGCTGTGCTGGCAGCGTGGAGGTGGAAAAGATGAAATCTGACTGCTGGGGAAACAAACACGGCTGCCAGGCTGGACATGCGTGTGAGCCTTGCTTCCCTGTTCCCGCCTTGGGACCTGCAGCCCCTGCGCTGGGTTGACTCAGAGGCTGGCGGGCCGGGGAGGCGATCCCGGGCTGTTGCAAAACAGCTGCCGGCTCTCAGCTCCTGCCAGCGTACATCTCCGGCTGGGACTTGGATCCTTTGAACCCAGCTGAGAAGCAGCAGCAGAGAAAACCAGCAAATTAAGCACAGGGTTTGACCTCAGAAGACCATTGAGAAGCTCACAGAGCAGCACCTGCAGGGGCTGGGCAGGGACCGAGGGCTGCTCCTGCACGTCATGGGTGGGGTCACCAAGGGGCACCTGCCTTTCCACTGCGCCAGCATCACCACCTTTACACCACCAAGGGTTCCAGGGGACTTGTTGTGGCATTGCCCTGATCCTCAGCAGCTCTTGGAGCTCTTTCATAGCAGCAAACATGTTTAGAACATCGTACATCACCCCGCAAGCAGCTCCCTGAGCAGGGGCAGGAGGGCTCGCATGGAGGAGCCACAGCTAAGCTTAAACATCTGGCTCTGTGAATTCCTATATTGTAATAAAATAAGTCTTCCCACAGATTTCACGTCATCCTTGTCTGGGCATCACTGAACTGTGAAGAGAGAAACTTTTTTGTGGTTTTCCAAGGAACAAAGAGATGATCTGCATCTGGTGAGGTGTCCTGGCAGCCTCCTGCACTCCGAGCCTGTATCTCATGCGAGCCATGCAGCCCGGTGTCCTGGCACACAGCACCCAAACTGCAGAGCCTGGCTAGACTGTGATCCCCAAGGCACCAGGGACTGTGAGAGAACTTCACCGCAGCCCACAAAGGCCAGCAACAGCAGTTCCCAAACAGAAAGAGGTACCAGGAACACACCTGCAATCTGGATCCCACCTTTTTGGCCCCTGTTCAAATGAAAAGGCAACAAAGAACGTAAAGCAACTGCTTAAAAACTCACAGCTTCCCAGTGAAGTCCAGGGAGGAGCAGTCGCTGTGGCTGACCCAGGCACCCACAGGCACAGCCTCAGCACCTCCCGGAGTGGGCACAGGGACAAAAATTGCATTTTCCCTGTAAAGTACAAACGTGCTGACGCAGGTGTCTCAGCAGAGGGAGTGGGCACAGATATCTGTGGGGAGTTAACAGAGCAAAACTGAAGGAAGCTGGGTCGGATCACGCTTGGCATGGAACATGGAGCTGTCTCCGTTCCCCAGGAGCAGCCAAGGAGCCCTTTGCTCCCACACCCACATCCCACAGGAGCCTCCCGGCACCGCTGCTGCACCATGACTGCTCTGGTGCTGCTCACCTTTGACCGTGGCCTACTGAGAGGTGCTCAAGTGGCCCAGTGGGCTCTCTGGCCACCCAGCGTCCTGTGAGGACAAGTGACTCTCTAGCACCAAGCAAACTGTGAAGAGAGTCCCCTTCTCTCAGCTGGCCAGTGCAGCCTGTAACCCATCAGACTGCTGTGTTTATTTGGAGCAGGCATGTTTAAGAGACCCTGAGCTTATCGTAAGTCTCCCACTTAAGCAGAGCAGACACACCCACAGGGCTGTGGAAGGTCAGGGGAACATTTGGCTGCAGCCACCCCTTGCCGATGATAAATGGCTGGTGGGGGAATGCAGCGGGAAATGGGACGGACTTGGCTGTAAATGTGAGTGCAGAAAGTGCGTTTGATGGAACCTGGGCACTCAAGGAGGGGAATGCAGCCCCCATTCCCAATCCTCCTCCTCCTCAGGGCTCCTTGCCCCTGTTCCCTGGTATACACTTCCATGTGTCCCCATGGGTCGCCACAGGGAGACCCCAACCATAAATCTTCAGGAGCCATTTTTCAGTGGGACTAGATTACATTTAGGCCATAACTTACCAGTCTGTTTGGGAAAAGGGATTTCATTCCTTTGCTTCTTCTTGTCAGAATGGATTTACTGATCCCAAACATGTTCCTTGCACTTTATTTAGGGCTTATTATGCATCATTTACATTGCTGAGCTGTCACCAGCTTGTCTGCAGTACAGCCAGGCAGGCAGTGCACTTTCCTGCCCTCTTGCTCTCTCTCCAGATGTGAAGCTGGGAGGACAAGGCAGTTAAGAGATCCCTTGTCAGATGCCATTTGCTCTTCGGGGGTCAGGCAGGCTCAGCACAGATGGATATCTTCCTCCAGCTATATTCCCAGAAACAAGGCACCTGGAACAGGCAGTTTGGAGGGAGGTTTGATATTCTCATTAAGGGTTGCAAAGCGATGGCTCTTCAGCCCAGAACCTTTGCCTCACCCAGCATTAGTACAGGAGGTTCCCCAATCCAACAGTGCTCACTGGCTGGGTCACTTCTGCAGCAATGTCATTGTTCCTCCCTGAACTACAAGGCCACGTTTCCTCCCTGGCAGCCCCTGCCATGCAGTGTGGTGGGATCTGCCTCCCTCCCCAGCACCCAGCACGAGGAACAGGCAGAGATCCCAGACCCCTCCTCCAGAGCCACTTGCAACCTGAAAGGATCCCGTGGCTCCTTCTAGGACTCCAGGAACCGACCTGCTGATCTCTGGGAGCTCTGAAAGCAACAGAAACAGTGGGGTTAGATGTCAGATCAGTGATGAGCACATGGGAGGGAAAACACAGCCAGGATTTACATTCTGTTCCTTACGAATGCTTTGGCTGATGCACTAAAAGCTGGAAGGAGCATAAAAGTGGAATTTATTCAAATTAAATCGTTGCAAATGTCACACTGCGTTGAGCCAGAAATTTTTCCTACACGCGAAGAGTGGGATTTTGCTTCTTAAAGCATGTGGGTTTTTTACCTGCTACTGCCCAGGAAGGACAGGCCTGTTCTGGACTTCTGATCTCAAAAATAAAGAACAAACAGCACCATCTTGTTGGGGTGCCGGGATGTATCCAGAAAGATTTCAGAAAGGCAACATATATTTTTCAATTAATTGAGTGAAAGTTACCTTCAGATGTAATTATAACAGCAGTTGTTACTTTCAGCATTTGCCTTTAGGCTCAGAATCACTCATCACGAAAGAAAAGGAGCATCAGGCTGGTGAGTAGGGGGTGCTGGCCCCAGGGGGCCTCAAAAGGGACAGGTTAAAGAGGGGAGGATCTCCCTCCAAAAGGCAGATTCCTCTGAGGCTTTTTGAGTGAGGACCCCCAATAAGAGACCCCGGAGCCTCAGGACCCATGAGCAGGTGACATGTGCAGGTTGTCATCTGTCCATGGGCAGAGATGTAATCCTTGTCCCTGCTCCTCCTTGGCCAAGGTCCCCTCCAGTCTCGGTGGACACTCTGAGGAACCAGCTCTCCTTTTGGGGGACTCCTGGAGCGGAGATCAGAGCTCAGCACCCAGGGCAGAGCTGCCCGCTGGGGCCGGGCTCCACATCCGACCTTCTTATTTCAGCCTGTGACTGCCTGACTCCAGATAACTGGATCATCTTTCTGCCTGCTGTTAAATGCACATTAAAGTCCAGCGTGTCCCGCCGGGGTCGTGGCACTCTGCACCTCCAGGGGCTGTGCAGGGTGGGGGGCTGGGCCAGGACTCTCAGAGGACACCGGGACACCCGGCAGCTTTCACCACACGTGCTGGAACACACAGAGCCTGTTGAAAACAACGGCTTGTAAATGCAAAGCTCCGTCTCCAGTTACTGCCCACCTGCATCAGCCTCTCCCCTGCTCTCCATGAGATATGTTCCAAATGATAGCATTTGTCTTTAATAAATGGGCACTACATAAACTGCCTCCCATGGGAAACCTGGGTGCTGTGAGTAAAACCTGCTGTTTCCATTTCATTATAATGCATTTGCTCAGAGATGAATTCCAATCCGTTCCCTGTTTAATATCAGCTAAAGGTGTGCCGTGGGTTTGTATTGCTATTTAT
The DNA here is from genome assembly GCA_035584735.1 of Pseudotriccus pelzelni. Lineage (NCBI taxonomy): Eukaryota > Metazoa > Chordata > Aves > Passeriformes > Tyrannidae > Pseudotriccus > Pseudotriccus pelzelni. The sequence goes on along the minus strand of JAWMRA010000058.1, from coordinate 2,641,222 downwards.
GAAACTCATATTGCTGTTTAATCTGTTTCAGATTCCCCAGTTTCTCTGTGTCTGTATCAGTTTGACCCGAAACAAGGATGTTCTGCTGCAGTCACTGGTATCACCAACATTCAGGGAGGATGAGGGGCAAAGCTCCTTCCATGGCTACAGAATATCTGACTATAGATACATGTTCTTATCCAATGTTTCCTCAGGATTTCTCCTGGGGTGCTGCCTTCTCAGGGCAAATCTGTCTATATTGGTCCCTGCCCTAAAAAGGAACCTGAGGTGCAGAAGCAGTTCCGATGTCAGAGCAGCGTTGCTGCCACACTCCTGCATGCCCTGTACACCTGAGGAACACGGCAGGCTGCAGCACTCGGGCTCCTGGGCCCTCCTGTGTGCCCCGTGTGTGCCCCTGGCCTTAAACACGCTGATCTGTGCGCGCAGCTTGGACCTTGACACGCGTCAGCTGAGAAACGCTTCACAGGTCAGTGATTATTACCCAGCCACTCAGCAGACACCCATCACACCACGGAGCACAAAACCCACCCAGAGGATAACAAAATGGCACAGGTAGGAGCATCTGTGTTTGGTTCAAACAGATGCAAACCATGTGCTGAGCCATCCCTCGAGTCCAGGGATTATGTTTCACCCATCCATCATGTCCTGGTGCTGTATCACTCAGGCATTTCTAACAACAGTGATGAGATAATCTCTGCCCCGTGGGAGCTGCTCTGCTGGTATCTCCTGTAACAGGAGAGAGAACAGAGTGCTGCCTCCTCCCTGCTCATCTTTGCAAAGATCCCTGTTCTGACTCAGCCTCAATAGGGAATGCAAATCCCTCAAACAACCTCCAAAGATTTGGAAATCAGGCTCAGGGAGGCACCATCAGTTTGTGTCGCTGCTGGAGACAGAAGGTATTACCTGAAGTTGTACAGAGTCATGAACAACTGGATGAGAATAAATACACAGTGCAGCTGGATTTCTCTGCTCCCCACTTTTCCTCACTAAAAAAACACCACTCCAGAAAGTAAATGACTGAAACCATGGAGCCATTAGCTGAACTCTCCAGCCTCAAAGCTGTCCCATTTGGGAAGGGCCGGACAGGACGGATGCCTGTGGGGACCCCGGCACACATTGACTCATGAGCTGGCTGTCTTCATGAACCCTGCTGAGAACCTGAGTTTAGTTCATAGCAAATGCCCTTTGGGGATGGAAAAAAATTAAAAAGAAAAAAAAAAAAAGAAAAAAGAGAGACTGACCCATTTGAGTTCCATCTGTTGGGGTTTATAATGTTCTCCTTATAATTGCCAACAGACAATGTGAATTGCAATTAGCTAATTGCTTGCTAACTTTCCATTCTAATAATAGTCATGTTCCAGTGTTATACAAGCTTGGAGGCTGCTGCTGTTCCCTTGCAACTGGCAATAATAAATAATATCGTATTCCCTCAGCTTTGCCATTTCTTCCAAGTTTCATCCCCATGCAAATTGCTCCAGCATGTCCTAATCCCTGACGGGATGGCAGAGTCATCAGCAGCATTTATTTGCAGTTCCCTGCACTGGGAGGGTTCAACACTTGCACGAGGATGTGGCACCGGGAAGCTGTGACTCCTGTGTGCCGTTTGTCCCCACTGCAGAGCCAGCACAGCACGGCCAGGAGGTGCCTCTCATTCATGGCAGGGCAGCAGGACCAGGATCTACACCCTTGGAAATCCAATCCCTCCCATCAGCATGTGCTTGGTTACAGCTCTTTGGAGGTTTTGGGTTTTGTTTGGTTTTTCACTTTCCCTCTGCAGGATCAGATGTGGCCCTGGCCCCTGTAGTGACATGTTTTATTACCAGTAGCTTCAATAATGTCAGCACAGACCCAAACTGGAGCTCTCAGGAGCACACACTCTCCATCAGCAGAACAAGCTGCACAGTGTGCCTGCTGCAGCGATAAGGGGGGACTGGATCCTGGCAGGGCTCCTGGAGGGCACCGGGGTGCAGTTGGGTGCTGAGCCCCAGCATCTCCAGGATGGGGGCACGGAGAGCTCCCTTCCACATGGGTGAACTTTTCGCACCCCCACTCCAGGCTGTCTGACCTCCAGCTCGTTACTGCCGTGCAGATGCAGCTAATTGAGAAGCAGAGCAGCAGCCTGATCCAGTGCAGTCAAGGCCAATGAAATGAGCAACATCATTCCCTGGCGCACGAGGAACTACTGAACACGGAGCTGCCAGCAGGCTGACATCTCCAGAACTTACAGACTAACCTCATTAAATCCAACCAAAAAGCCTTTCAGAGCTGGGGGAGCCATGTCCAGCAAAAGCTGGGCTGGATTATTCACCTCAGGGGTTTTTTTCACACATCTGGTTCCCTGTCACCCCACACCAGGGGCAGGGGAGTGTGGGACCCCGGCTGCAATGCAGCACAGGATGGGGGGCACCTGCCCAAACCCTGCTGCTCCAGGGCTCAGCCCACAGGGGCTCTTGGCTCCCCAGATGGAACTTGCACAGAGGGCAGCAGGGGCTCTTGTTCAGGTTCTTCATAAGCAGAACTTTCTGTCACTGCCTCAGGTGCTCTTCCAGCACCCACTCCCATGGGCTCCTCAGCTCCAAAGCTGCTTCAGGCTGTTTCTCCTTCAGGCACTATGATCCCAACTTTTTCATCCCTGACTTCTCCCCTGCCCTGCTCCTGCTGTCTGACTCACGGGTAGATACACGAAGTTTAAAAGCACTCTTTGAGCAAGCCACACCCCACAGCCCTGTCTTCCCACCCTCACAACCTGCTCTCAGCCCTCCTCCAGGGTTTGGGCAGAAGTACCAGAACTGCACCACAAAAGGGAATTCCCCTTGGCAAAGCCGTGCCAAGAGCTCTCCCTTGCCTTGCTCAGCAGCTACAGATTTCTGTCCTCTCTCCACAGCTCAGGTGCACAGGCCAGGAGGAGGCTGCTTTTGCTCAAACCAAGTAGCAGGACATGAGGAGTTGGGGGAATCCAGCCAAAGGAACAGCTTTGCTCACTTCTGCTTTGGCTTCCTCTGTGAGTGTTTTCTCTCAGCACTGGTTGATGGGTTTTAGACCAGGGGAATGTTGGGAAACAAACAGGAGAATTCTGTGGCACATTGCACGAGGTGCCAAGGACGGGTGGTGATGCACAGCAGCTGGCAGAGCTCTGGGGTGCACCTCACCCGGGCTGCCCCCACGGGACCCGTCGCCCTCGTCCTGCCGGTGTCAGCACACCCAGAGCCACCGGCTGCAGCTTCTCTATTCACACCAGCACCTGCTGCTCCACAGCCACAGCAGCGGCACAGGCTGGGCCGTGCCAACGCGACAGGTGGGGGTTTGTGGCAAAAGCCACTCAGGGGAGGGGATGGGGGGGCAGAAAAGCTGCCAGGGCCTGGCAATTGCCAGCACAGTTTGTCTCCAGGGCTACTGGCACACTGCAGAGAATGGCCATGGCATGGGGAGGGTGAGGTGCCACTCGACCCTGCTGTGGCCAGGAGAGTGTCCCTCCTGCTACTCCTGTACAAGTCACTGCCAGGTGCTCTTGGACATAAGGCTGTGAGGTCTGACCAGCTTGAACTCATCTCCTGACCTCAGGAGAGCAGAGCAAAAGTCTCGTTGGGCTCAGTGTGGGGCTGAGGCTGGTCCCCAGCTGACAAGTGGCCATGGACTACACACAAAAATGCTCTAAAGCTGACAGCACCAAATGTTTCTTCTCCACCTAAAACTGTTGTTTGGGATTCAGTTAGGAACAAAACTGCATCTTGTAGGTTTTAATAAAGCTCTTGGCAAACAGTTCAAACACTGCGGGGGGAAGCAAGAGAGAGAGGTTGAATTTATGGGAGCAGGAGGAGATCATTTGCTTTCTTAGGAATTGGAAAAGATTAATAGTGTGCAAAGGCTCTTGGGTTCATTCCTCACATAGCAGAATGATTAGGAAACTTACTGGCTTGATGTTCTTCATTCTGCCTTCCCCAGGTGGCTTAGAGATTGTCTAGGCTGCAGAGAAAACGACCTGGGAGAGCAGAAAGCCATCCCACATCAGCCCCCGTGAGGAGGCAGCTGTGGCACGCTGGGGGATGGAGGAGCACTGAATCTCACAGATGGCTTTGCTGGAAAATTAAATAGTTTAATTAAATAGCTTAATATTTCCGTAAATGCTGATCTGTGGGAAGGCACCGGCACGTGAGAGGTGGTAGGAGTACAGGTCAACAAGGCAGGTTTGTCCTTCCAGAACACACCCACTCCTAGACCCCGGGGTGCCCACAGCACAGACCCGTTCAGTAATTAGAATCTGAATCTGGAGAAGTTCCTGTCTCTCTCCCACCACCGGCATTTTATAGTGACCTGGTACTGTGTGAGGAGCATCCTGAAGCAAGGAAAAAAGGAAGGAAAAAGGCAGAAATTTCCCAAGTTCCACTGAAAGGCCCAAAGCTTCTTTCCAACAGCCAAAACCTGATGCAAGCCTCACTGTGCACAGAGTGCAGGGAAGGATGAAGAGCCACTGGACGCACATGGGGAACCACAGGACCTGATTTGCAGACAAGTCAGAGACTGTGCTGGAGAGGCAGATTAGACTGGCTCAGGCACTGCTTCAGTCTTACAAATCCCATTTGGCTCTGGGATGACAGTCAGCCTGTGTCCCCAGAGCCCTGTGCCATTGCAGCCCAAGAGGCTGCAGCAGATCCACACACCCAACAACCAGGACAGGAGACACAGGTCACCTGGAGAGCACGAGCAACAGGAGTCACTGACCGTGTCCCCACCCAAAGAAAGTCATCTCCCCAAAACCAAAGTTAACCTGGAAACTAGAGGAGAGGATGGGCAGAGCCACTTGCTTTCCGTTGGTGGTCCCAGTCAGAGTAACATTGGATAGACCTTCCAATTCCTCCGTGGTGCTGTAGCAGGGAAAGTCCAAGCCAACACCCAGACACTTGGCTGGGTACAAGTGCGGCATGCAGTGTTTTCAAGACTCCATAGACATCCCTGGAGCTGTCAGCTATGGGAAATAGACTTCTGTGCTATTTATGGGAACCTGCTGGGCTCCAATTCAGAAGCAGAAGGCTGCAATGGTACTTAAAACATTGCACTGGGAGGTGGCAGCAGCTCTCAGGCAGCCACAATCAGTCTGAATTTTCAAATAATATTCGGAAATACAATGTTTGCTCTGTTAGAGAATGAATGAGGAACTTGAGCAAAACTGCTAAACATAAAAGGTCGCGGGCATCTGGAAAGGATTAGCTAAGGAAGGTGCTTGGGACAGGGAGTTCAGGCGAGTTCAGGAGACACCTACTGCAGATCTGTGTCCACAGGAGGAGGGAGGAGGAGCAAAAGGTTGGGGGGAAAAGCAGGAAGGAAGGATTGAAATAAAACCTCCGCAGGAAGGGCAGTGAGGACAGGCTCCATCCTGCAGTGACACCCAGCACAGGCGGCCCTAGAGGGTCTGCAGTGAAGGGCTTAAGGGCCAGAGCAAGTGGCAAAGAGCTGGCCGGGGAGCAGCTCATGCCCGAACTTGCAAGGGCAGACACGGGCCGTGGGTTGAGCGTGTCCCACCTCGGCAATACACGCCACTGCCTCCTTGCCACGTGTCCCCACCCACCACACACCCATCGGGTCGGCAGGTTTTGTCCCCCTTGCAGCTAATTAACAGCTCAATAGGGCAAGGACAAAGGGACAAAGTGGTGAGCATTAGAGAAACACTCAGGAGAGCTGGGAGGGGAACAGAGTGACACACCCAGTTAATGGCCCAGGAGAATGTTTGCTTCTTTTCTAAGCAGATAAACACCCAGGCAGCCCCTCGGGCCCTGCAAAGTCACAAAGGAGTTCTGCTTCAGGCCAAGATGAAAGTCTCAAAGAATAAGCACCAAAACCACAGGGGCTTGTGAAACCCATGCTTGGTTTATTAAATGAATCACAAAGCTTTTTATCACATATTTCTGCCTCCAAGTCACTTTACACTTCAGTTCACGTGCCAAATTCTTGGTCTTTTCCCTAACTGTGGACCCTTGTAATACACTCAGTTTTGGAATCTGTTTGAAATCCACAAGCTTATGCTGAAGCAGAGTTTCGGGGTTTCTTTTGGAAGTCTGGAATTACTCACAGCAGGTCCCTTTTCTGAGCAGAACTGTGCACAGGCCCCACTGCGGCAGAAGTCACCGCTCACCCAGTGGGAGGAAACAAACCAATAAGATATGTCAGGTGCTCCCTATAAATGTTTGTGGGCATTCGAATTTAGTAACTGAATATAGTTTGTGCTTTCCCCATAAGTGAAGAATAACTATTTTCCAATGGAGTTAGCAGGAGGTAAAGCTGAAAATCAAAGTGTGAGCTTTGTGTTTCCTGACAATTTTCCTTTAACAAGGTAGTTCCAGCTGCTAACTGCATTTTATTGCATTCCTCAAAGACAGATCTCCGTGCAAGAACACTTTGAGAGCTCTGCTCTAAAAATAAAGGTACTTGGAGCTATTTTTATGGTTAGGTATATTTTCCCAGTTGGTCCAAAGCCCTTGGTGCTGCCCTTACCCACGGCCTCACTTAGGTATGGCACAGGCTGGAGCTCCCGTCTCTGTGTTCAGTTCCTGGGCAGCTGGAGCAGCTGAGCTGCTCTCACTCACCTCCCTCCTGTCCCAGGACTCAGGAAGGTGCCAAAATCTGGCCCGCAATGACATCCCTGTGCCGCAGGTGTCTCGCTCAGCTGTGCAGGATTCCAGGCACGGGAGGAAGAAAAGTGGCCTTTCCACCCACCTGCTGTCAAGTGCAACGCTGACAGACTGAATGCCCACCCTGACCGTCTTCTTCGGGGAACCCTCAAAGCCCCAGAGACTCCCAGGCGAATACCTACCGAAGGAAGTCCCACATCCATGAAAAACCACGCCCTTGGTAGCAATGGGGACCCTGGCAGCCATCCCGACTGAACATCCGGATCTGGAATGGAACAAGCCCACAGCTGATCCCAATTAGAGCGCTCTGATGAGGAGGTTCACTCACCCTTCCCAACGCTACAGACAAATGCAGCTGATGACATGGCCCATCAGCCAGGAACAGCACAGAGCAATTAATCACACCAAAACTTCAATGACCACCTCTTTCACCCCGTTTCAGTCAGAACCAGGGCGTAGCCACTTTCAGTGCAGAAAGCTCCTTCAGCACTTTTAGCAGGGCTGTTGTTAGCCCAAAGACAGACATCAGGGGCCAAACATGTGTGGGAAACAGAAGGGCCACCACTGAACTGTGCTGAACACCTTCCAGAATTTAAATCCATTTGTTCTTTGTGCAGATATCCTGGACAGAGGCTGACAGAAACGGGGTGTTGAAAGGCTGTGTAGTGTGTGCACATGTAAAGAAAATTCTGCATCCACACACACCGTGATCTACTGGTTTGTGGTGATGATACGTCAAGGCCTGAGCAAGCCTAACACCCCCAGCTCACCCTGCAGCCACCAGCCTGTGTAAGGAGCACAAGGCTCTACAGCCAAGCGAGCCCCCAACAGGACCTCCAGCCCCCGCGTGGCAGGGGCAGAATCCACCTTACACCCATCCTGAGTGAATGTCAGCTCCCTCAGCCAGCACACTCAGCTCCAGGAGGGGACGGTGGTTTTCTTTGCGATTAGAACTGCACGTGAAGCCCCATCCCATGAAATCCCTGTCCCCAACAGGGGCACTGGCAGCCAGCAGCCTCCCTCCCTGCGCCGCTCCTCGCAGCACCCCGATCTCCTCCCGCACCCCTTGCACCCCGACCTGCTCCCGCAAGCCCTGCACACCCCTCTCCGCAGGTCGCACAGTGCCCTCAGGTGGCCGCAGGGACTCCCCAGCTCGGAGACAGAAACGGGAGCACAGACACACCCGCAATGTGTCCGATACAACTCTTTATTGGCTTTCCTGGAGAAACTCCTGTTTCTTATCCAATATGTGTTTTACAGAGAAACATCCCACTGCCTCCCGGGAACGAGAGGATCAGCGCTATGGTCAACAAAAGGTGTCCCTGAACCGTCAGCAGCTGCTGCCACCAGACAGTGAAGTTTTAAGACTGATTTCAGTGGCCCTGGCAGAGGTATCAGAGCAGCATACCCTGGCACCCTTGAAAACTGCCCATGTCAGAACTCAGGCGTCCGTGCATCTCCATAGTTACATTTTCAAGCCAGATTTGCTCCCTCCTCCTCCTCCATGCCCAGGTGGGATGAACACAAACATACTGCTCAGACACACATGGTGCCCAGTGTTTGTAAGCCCTGATCTCTTTGCTTTATTTCTAAGGACAGAACTCAAACGTCTTTTTTACACAGCATCAGCCTAAGGGAATGTCTGTTGCACTCATGCATCTGCAGCACCTCATGTCAGTAAGTCTCAGCACTTTTTCCATGATTTGAAGCATCTCCCGCAAGAGAATGAAAGGAAAGTTCCACAGCTGGAAGTGACCCCCCTCTATCCTCATGGTTTGTTCAGCTCAGCCTCTTCTTCAGACACCAAGTCCATTTCCACTTGAAAACAGGACAGTCCAAGCATTTCCTGCTGAGGCCAAGAATCAACTCGTTCAGCTTCTGGAAAGCACCTGTAGAGCTCCTCCAATTTCTCATCCCCTTTGCAGCATTCCAGAACACACCAGGCTGGCAGAAGCTGGTCAGTGCCAGTCCCTGCTGCTCTGTCAGGAGATGGGTCAGCAGATCAGCTCTTGATGGTTCTCCACAAACAGCGAGACCTTCAGGAGGGTATCTGAATCAGAGAGAAAACAACAATCCTGTTGTCATAAGGTACTTTACCTATATTCTGTACCCCCCTAAACTTATGCCGTTTCTAAACTCAATAAAGAGAAGTGTAAGTAAAACTGACTGAGCAGTGAAATGGATCACTGAGCCCTTGTTACATTGTCAAGATGCTGCTTCCAGCTGTGCCCAGGTGTGATGGTGAGCACTTTCAACTGAAGCTGACTGAGATTTCAGAGCAGATCACAAAGATCAACCAAGCAGGATCACCTGCTGCTGCCGATCCCAGCACAGCCACCATGGCCAGGCCTGTGTGCTGCTACCAGGGCAGGGACAACAGCACCGAGCCCCAGGAAAAGACCCTCGGGCTTTGTGCACGTGGAACTACCTTGAACAACGTCTTCCTTGTGGTGCTCCAAAATCCTCTCCCAGGACTGTGGGAGGGCTTCCATGTCTGTCAAGTTGTCACAGCTGAGGCGCTGCAAGAGCAGTTTGCTCTCCAGGTACCTTCGCGACCGGTAAGGACGACAACGAGAGAACATCCCCTCCCCAGCGCTGCCCAGAGCCCCCCAAGCAGGATACAGGTGCCGGTAGTGGCGCTCCACGTCCTGCAGCCCCTCCAGCACGTCGGCCAGCGAGGGGCAGCGCGGTCCGCGCCGCAGAGCCCCCTCCAGCCCCAGCTCGGTCGCCCTCTCCTCGTACACCCGCAGCACGGCGGCCGCGGCGCTGCCCGCGGCGTCCCGCACTTCCCGGAGCTCCGCCCTGCGGGCACAGCGGGGTCAGCCGGGCCCGCGCACCCCGCTCGCCCCGGCCCCGGCCCCGTCCCCCCCTCACCGCCGCCCGTCGAGCTGCTCCAGCAGCGCCTCGGCCGCGCCGCGCTGCTTCCGCCACAGCCGCGCCCGCAGCTCCGGGAACGCACCGAGCGGCGCCGCGCCCCACGGCAGCCGCCGCGCCGCCCGCATCTGCGCCGCCAGCGAGGCTAGCGCGGCCAGCAGCGAGGCCCAGGCGGACAGGGCCGCCCGCCCCGCCGCCTCCGCCCGCGCCGCCGCCGCCGCCCAGTCCCGGAGCGCGGCCGCCATCGCCGCCATCGCCGCCGCCGCCGCCATCGCCCCGCCCGGTGCCCGTACTGCGTCATCACCCCGCGCCGCCACGCCATTGGCCGCCTGCGCGCGGCGGTTGGTTCGAACGCGCGCTCGCGCCCGACCCCGAGAGAGGGGAGAGTGACCGGCTGAGAGAGCGGGAGGGTGGTCGGATCCGGGACACCGAGAGAGCGAAACACCGAGAGAGCGATCGGATCCGAAACACCGGGAGAGCGATCGGATCCGAAACACCGAGACACCGAGAGAGCGATCGGATCCGGGACACCGAGACACCGAGAGAGTGACCGGCTGAGAGAGCGGGAGGGTGATCGGATCCGAAACACCGAGAGAGCGAAACACCGAGAGGGTGATTGGATCCGGGACACCGAAACACCGAAACACCGAGAGAGCGATCGACACCGAGACACCGAGAGAGTGACCGGCTGAGAGACCGAGACACCGGGAGAGCGATCGGCTGAGAGACACCGAAACACCGAGAGAGTGACCGGCTGAGAGACACCGCGAGTGTGATCGGATCCGGGACACCGAGACCCCGGGAGAGCGAGCGACCCCCGGCCCCGTCATGGCTCCCGCGAGGAAGAAGGGCGGCTCGAGCTCGCGCGGCAGGAAGCTCGCGGCCTTCCTGAAGGATTTCGACTGCGAGGGTAGGAACGGGAACGGGAACGGGGGAGAGAACGGGAACGGGGAAGGGACTGGGAACGGGAACGGGGAAGGGACCGGGAACGGGAACGGGGGAGAGAGCGGGGAAGGGACCGGGAACGGGAACGGGAACGGGAGAGAGAACGGGAACGGGAACGGGGGAGGGAACGGGAACGGGGGAGAGAACAGGAACGGGAGAGAGAACGGGAACGGGGCCGGAGCCGGGGAGGGAACGGTGTCGCCGGGGCTGACGCCGCGTGTCCCTGCAGTGAACCAGCGTCTGGAGCGGCTGCGGGCAGACGGTGAGCGGCTGGTGAAGGAGGTGGAGAAGCTGTACGACATGGAGGTCCTGCGGCTGCCGCTGGAGCTGCGCCAGATGAACTGGCTCGAGTACTTCGGTAACTGGGCTGGCGCTCCCTCGGAGAACAAACCCCGAGGGCATAAGGGAGCAGCTGGGCTCTGCTGTGCCCGGATATCCCGGGCTGGGGGGACGGTCCGCGGGCTGCCCGGGAGCGCTGCTCCCACTCTCTGAGGGTGGAAACTGTTCTGAGCTGGTTTTTGCACTGTCCCGGACTTGAACTGATTGGTCTGATTTTCGTTCTAGGTAAAGAAGGAAGTGGAAAGGCACTGGAGGAGGTGGCCATGGTAGGTTTCCAGCAGAAAACATGCCAATACAGGGGCTCCTCGGGCTGTAACAACATTCCAGAGCTTTGCAAGAGGAGAAGTTACATGAATCTTTACGCAAATTCTGCTTTAAGACTTAACAGTAAGAAATGCCCGTATATCTGATGTAGGATTTGGTCACTCCTGCTGCTCCATGTTGACCTTTCCTTACCTGCTGGATTCTGCTCCCAGACCCCTGGGAGCACAGGCACTTTGCAGTAAATTAAAGCATTTCCACACTGGTTGAGGAGCAGCAGGGCGTAGGTGAGGCACAGCTGCAGCCGCCAAAACCAGGCACTGAGTCCTGAGGGTGTGTTGTCATCTCCAGGATAATCTGAAAGGGCCCACTTTGAGCAGAACAGCAAACGTGGAGCTGTTCTGGCTGTGAAATAATTAGGGGTTTGCTCTACAGGTTACCAGAACTCTGTGTTGCCAACAATCCTAATGGTGTCACAACTGTTTTTAATTTTAGGCAGACTTGGAAATAGCAGAAATAGACAAGCGGACAGCAGAAGTTATCAATACTCAGTTTGAAATCGTCAAGAAAGGTCAGTTGGAGCATTGTGAGGCGACTGGTGAGGAGAAAGCATGTCATGGTTCCTTCATGTGAATAATCATGCAGTTCTTGCTCACATCCCTCAATATATTTAAAACAGAAAAATAATCCTACTTTTGTCCCTAGTACCTGCAGTAGGTCTAATTTATTTTATAAAAACATTCAAAGTAATTCAAAGTAGTGCTCTGTAAACCATTGGGATTGCACTGGAATTTGGATTTTAGAAACAAATTTTTGCCAGAGGTGTAGTTGTTTGCTGTTTGACTCAGCTGCCAACTAATAATTTACAGTTATTATTTACCTAGATAACACTTTCCCTTTCTAGTGGAGAAATCCAAAAGGAGTGTTGAAGCCATCGAGGAGGAAGCAGAGCCTCCGTCACTTCCTCTACCAAAGAAATCCAGAGTTGACAGCCACTGTCCTTCAGAGACAGAGGCTGAGAACATGAATCCAAGAACTGCAAAGGTAAATAGCTGTTCTGTGGGATGACTTTATCCCCAGGATATAAATTTCTGACTGAACTGATTACTAGGGCTGTCCAGGATGCTCTGAGGGAGACTTCAAACAGCTTCCCTGAGAATTCTAACGATAGGGGGAGGTCACGAAGGTTTGAGTGGTGTTTGTTCTGGGCTCTTGTGGCACGAGAAGGAGACCGAGCATTTTGCATGGAAGTGTCTGTTTGTGTGGACCATGAGAGGGAAGTGACTGACCTGGTGAGTGATGTTGTGCTTCAGGTGAAGGCGTCCACCAAAAAGTCGGCCGTGTCCAGAAGACCCCGCTCAGCGAGAGTGAAGCGCGTGAGCAAGAGGTAATGGAGATGTCTCTCTTTCATCTCCAGAAATGTCCAGTGAGACTGTAAATATATCTCTTTCCTGGGACAGAGTTTGGTTCAGCAGGGGGTCGGGGAATTGTGCCATGTTACAGTAAAAAATTGACAATCTGACAGTGCATGAAAGATGGACAAATGCCTGTCCTGTGAGTACCAGCTGTCCCCACTTTTGTGGGTCACTGCTTAGTGAGAACCACTGGGTTTTGTGCTGATCACCTTGTTTAAACCTTTGGTAAGTGCTTCTACAACTTGTTAAAGGTCATCTTATGAGCAGATGTTTATTTCCTTTTAAACAGATCAAGCAAAACCAGCTTTATCACTCCAGCTACTGGGAGAATGGGTGATTTCTGTGCTCGGGGAGGTACCTCCATGATTACACCCAGATTTGATTCTAGGTTTGTATTCTGTTAGGTTTCTCTGTTCATCTGTTAACAGAGAAAATAAATCTCTTTCTCTTCTATCTCTGATAATCTGTTATAAGCCGTTTGCTTTGTGTCACGTGTTTGCCGCACAATCTTTAGCGTCTCTCTGAACGTGAAATGAAAGACTTTGACTGGAAGTGCTTTAAGCAAGTACCGCTCACTAACATCATCTTGTTTCAGGGTGTTCAAGACGCCGGGTTTGCGCACGCCCGCGCTCAACGAGCGTGTTTTCACCATCTCTGCCAACGGCAGCCCCCTCGCCGACACTGGGGACGCCTTCCTGACGCTGCCCCTGGGTGGAGGGGAGGTAATTCCTGAAATTCCACCTGCAGGGGCTGGAGGGATGGTACAGGCGAGGCTGAAGCTTTGAACCCCTTGGTGCCTCAGCAGCTTCAGTTCATCCACTCACGTCTCTTTAGTTGTGCCACTGCAGTTTATCAGGGGATTGATCAAGCTTAAAAAGAACTTGAAGAGACTCTTAGTCAGAAGTGGGAGCTGCTTACACTGGTCAAAACGGAATAGAAGGATGTTTTGCTGTGCATTCAAGTAACACTTAAAGAAGCAGTAGTGGCAGTTATGCATTAATGCACTGCAAGGAAGGTGTGAGTTGAGCTTTTGGTCAACCTGAATGCAGTTCTCTACCTGTCTGTGGTCTCTTATTATGCTTAGATCTTAATTACTTCTATTTTTTATTTTTTTTCTGCCTCAAGCTACTGAGCTGACCAAAAGAAAGCCTAAGATTTGGGTTTGTTTCCACAGAGCATACGTTTGACAGCAAAGGATTTGACCAAGAAGAATTTTCTTCAGCTGAACCCCAAGGCCCGAGGGCTCATGAAGAAGTTGTCAGTAAGTCTGGGTGTTTTTGGCAGCCGTGATCTGAAGCTGTAAGGTGGTGCTGTCGCTCTGTCGTTGGTCAGGGGACTGCTGAGCTGCAGTCAGAAACCTCTGATTCCCTGCCTGGCCTTGTCTTGTAGTTTGGCTTATGTCAGAGGTGAAGAAGCAGCACAGAGCAGGGAAGGAGAGGGAGGGGCTTTACATCGCACCTGGCTGAATACACACTGGGGAAAAGACCTGTTGGTCAGTGCTCTGAAAAACAGAGTTGTCAGTTAGGCCGGAGCTGCATGTGTTTGTGGGCTGTACCACTGTCTGAGCACTGACTGATTTCTCTTTCCCTCCAGGTTTGTCTCGCACAGGCTTGCAGCGAGGCAAAGAAACCCGCAGATGGAAGTCAGTGAGCAATGACATCCCTCTGCAAATACATTTTACATTTTTACGTATAGGACTGCTACCTTCATTTAGTGCTTCTGATTTGTGTTCTTTCCATTAATGTACAGCATGGAAGCTAAGAGCTAGTTTTTTTATCTATAATATCTGGAATAGGAACTGTATGTAATGGAATCAGAATAAATTGCTTTTTTTTTTCAATTTTGGAGGAAAAAACAGTATTTCCTTTAAGGCTGAGACCATGACACAGTTCTCTTGGGTTTGCAGACCAGCAAGTGGGCAGAAAGGCTGTTGATTGGGAAGTTAAGAGCATTCAGAGCAAAGAACTTTGCTTCTCTGTTTAGGATTTTTTTTTTTTCTAAAAATAAGCCTGTTTCTTTGTTAGTTGGTACACTGTCCTTTCCAAAGGTGCCTCTTTGTCCTTGATTTAAGCCTCTTTATGGGGCTATAAACAAGGATGTTGGGACTTTGGAACTTTTGCCATGTTTGAAAAGTTCTGCTTTTGGCATGTTTAGGAAGGGAGATGGGGACAAGCTACAATCAGAGCTAACTGAGGCCTTGGTGTGGCTCTTTAGTGCGGTGGGTGGTATAGGAGACAGCTTGTAAAACAGCATTCATACATGCAAAGATGTTACTGTAAGACAGACCTCAGCTATATCCCGTGGATTTGGAAATCTCTGTTTAAGAGGTTTTGGCAGGTTCTAAGTCCTAACTGCAGGTGGCAATATTATAAACCACTCAGCTACGTGTACTCCTGCCTTGCTGTCATGAAATTCTGTGAACATGTTAATTAGGAGCGCCAATTAGTTAAGCTCTAAGTAAAAATTTTCTGTATTTTACAGATGTGTAAGTCAAGATTCTGCTTTAAACGCGTCTTTACCAGGGAAAAAAATTTAGCTAGAATGCTTAGCCTGCCCAGAGAATTTGCTGAGTCGCAGTTACACCCCTGCATGTCGGAGGAGAAGGGAGTGCTCACGGGACAGAGGTGGGAGGTGTTCAGGGCGTGACCGTGTGTGGGCTCTGCTCCCAGTGCCGCTGGACCAGCGGCCATCCCTCCCAAGGGCTCCCTCAGAGCCCCTGGAGCTGCAGCCGTGGTTCTTGTCGGTAACAGAAACCATGTGGCAGGGTCACACAGCCCTGCAGCCGTCAGCCCAGAGCAGCTTTCCAGGGAAAGCTCAATAGTTATGGGTCGGTCTTCCCTAGAAGGTACAAGCCCTGCTCATGGTGCACAGTTCAGGGCTGTGCTGAGCAGGGCAGCACACGGGCTGCATACACAATTTGAATTTAACTCCTTTGCTAGGGGGTAGTAACTGAGAATGGCAATAAGGTCTCAGTTGCTGTTGTGACCCCCTCCCTGAGAGGGGCTGGGACCTGGATAGAGCCCCCAGCCAAACACTGCCCTGGGGGAAAGCTCTGCGTCTGCTCTTATTGGGTGTTCTGTGTATTTAACCATTTCCTGAAATAAAAAAATTTTGAAATTTCTTCCCACTTATCCCCAGAATGGTGTGAGAGCCCTGAGGCAGGACGGAGGGGTCAGTGAGCAATGGCAGCCTGCAGTTCAGGGTGTCTCCCCACCCACCATGGGGCAGAGTCAGGGCTGCGGTGGGAAGGGGGCAGGAGCTTTGGCTGCAAAGCTTATCTCCCACAGAGGGTGACCTTGTGGTCCAGGAGCCTGGGAAGCTGGATCATCCTGATGGCACTTGATTGATGGGATCTTAGGAGTCGTTCTCCCTCAATGTCAGTCGGCTGCCTCTGCTGACTGCAAATGAAGGCACAAGAAATTGGACAGTAATCGATGCCAGATGGAAGGTGCAATTGGAAATGCCCCTGTCTGGAGCGTGCGGCCAGTGGGAGCCTCGGCCAGGACAGTGCTGAGGGCAAGGCTCGAGCCCACTTAGATGCTCCTGCTTTGTCTTTCTGTCCCCAGCACTCCCCTTTGATTTCCTCAGGGCTCAGGATGTCAGGATGTGCCAGCACAGCCCCAGCACTCTGGCTCAGCCTTGCTGTGCCCAGCGAGCGGGCAAAGAGATCACGGGCAGAAAAGGTCTTTTTGCTTCTGCTCTTCCACCAGTCACCTCCCGGAGGTTTTCAGAGAGGGGGACAGGGCAGCATCTTCCACCAGCCTTGCCTGAATGGGCCCATTCCATCCCGTCCCACGGCTTGAGGAGTGACCGTGGCTCCGCAGGGCGAGACCGGAGCTGCTCACGGGGATCCGGGTGACAAATCACCGGTGACACTGTTGAGGGGAGCACGCACATGCAGTGATGGGGTTGTAATGAATTAAGTGCTGTTAAAATTGATGCAGGACTGCTGTCAGGAATGTGCACGTGTTGTGAGAAGTAGGACACAGGTGTGATGAATATTGTCCATTAGCTGTGATAAAAAGGCTATCATCCCAATACATATTTTCAAAAACTTATTTAAGGCTGAAAGAGATTAGTAAAAATGAGGAGAGGGAATTTTCTGGGATACACTTCGAGTCCCTCGCTAGGTAAGATGAATTTCAGAAGTATTTAAGGCATGTGGGGAAGGACAGCCCTTGTCTGGGACTGGTGTGCTGGGGAGCAGAAGGGCTGAGCTGATCCCACAGCACAGGGACCATCCTGGAGCTGTCAGCCCTCCTCAAGAGAATGGAGCAGAGCACATCTCTGCCTTGAGCCCAGGGTCCAGCTGGTCCCTTCCCACCTCGGTTCCCTTCCTGAGGCTGTGACTGCTTTGCAGCTGGGCAGTGGAGACAGGAGCTGGTGAAGGATCCTGGGGATTCCCAGGGGAAGTAGCTTCTGCAAAATGACATTCACGAGCAGCCATGCGTGGAGATGCTCGGGAGAGAAGTCCCCAGACCTGGTGCTGGTTGGGCTCAGGCTCCGTTCCTCTGCATTTCATTCTCTGTCATTAAGAGGACACATGTCCCTGCACCCCAAGTGCTGTGCCAGCGTGGGTCTAAGGAGACAAACACGGCCAGCCTGCAACCTGCCGTGCTCCGGACATCTGGAAATCCAAGTTCTGATCTTGGCTGTTCCCTCACTCTTTCATTTATCTCTCTGTGCTGTTCTCAATGACAAGATCATTAGAAACCCAGTTGCTGTTGCTGAGCTCTTCCTCCCGAGCTGTGTGTAACCGCGGACAACGTCTGCAAGACAAGAGGCTTAATTGTGTTCTGCCAGCATCGAGGGGCTGTCAGCCAGGCAAATTTAAAGCGAGGCTGGATGGGGTGGGAGAGGCATCTCCATTACTCACCAGCCTGGATGAGGTTTCTCTTTATTGCATCTGGAAATAGCCAGAGCCTGGGAGGTGCTGATTGAAGCCATTTGAAAACATGACAACATCCCCAGGACGAGAGGTGTCTAATCTAATGAAGCCAGAGCGCATTAGGTAAGAGCTGTGCAAAGCGAGGAAAAACACAATTAAAGCATTCCTGAGGACAGCTGTCGACCTGTGCCAGGGACGCCGGGGCTCAGACATCGGCA
The DNA here is from genome assembly GCA_035584735.1 of Pseudotriccus pelzelni. Classification (NCBI taxonomy): domain Eukaryota; kingdom Metazoa; phylum Chordata; class Aves; order Passeriformes; family Tyrannidae; genus Pseudotriccus; species Pseudotriccus pelzelni. The sequence continues at coordinate 2,623,659 of JAWMRA010000058.1, read as the reverse complement.
CGTGTCTAATGAAAACAAATGATCTGTTTGAAACAGTTTGGGTTCCCCAGGCAGGGCTGGTGGCACCTGCCTGTGCAGCACTGGGGGCACGGCAGGGTTTTGTCTTTGCAGGAAAACAGCCCAGGAGCAAGTCAGCACCTCATTGTCCAGTGATGGAACAAGGGAGCCGCTGGGATCAGTGCCCCTGCAGGGCTCATCAGGGCTTTTCCCAGACAAACACCCTTCCCGAGGCTGTCAGACCGACACCTTTCTCGAAGTGTGGTGACCAGGCAGGATTCCTTCCCTCCCTGCAGAGTTTTGGAAGATTTTGTCTCTAAATAACCCTTCAGGTTCTAAGGTGCACCCTGGTGAGGTGCAGGGGCCAGTGCTCTGGCCAGGGCAGGCAGTGGTCTGCCCGTGTCACCACTTTGGTTTCGGGGAAGCGGAAATGGAGGAAATGCCCCTTTTCCTTCAGTGCTCAGGGTGGATTAAGGATCTGGGTTTCCTGTTGCACATTTGGGTAGAAACACCTTCCGCTCTCCCTTTAGACTCCTGCTGTTATAAATAGTGATTAAACCCACACACTTCTGTAAATCGCTGGCAAAAGGAACTTGTATCAAATCGTGCTTCTTTGGCAGGAGTTTAAATTGACAGTGACGAGCTTATTTCTAGAAGAAGGTTCTATTTTGGGGAGCTTGATTCATTGTGCCACTTGGCGTTTTGATGCAGTGTGATGTGATAGCTGACACATCCTGTTCCCCGTGAGGCAAAGCAGGGATTTATGCATTGCTGTGAGACAGAGCCACCCGCCTCTCATCAGGTGAGACAACACTGTTAGCAACGATTTTAACAGGCTCAGGGAAACTTTTATCCTTTTGGGGGTCCCTGAGTCTGTATTTCCCTGGGGATGTACAGCATTCCTGATGCATATTCCATTACCCTGAGAACCTCTATTTACAGTCACAAACCGCCATTTATCCAACACACAATTGCCATCACCCAGGAGCACCTAAATCTCACAAAAAGCCTTTCCATTGCCCTATTAATCTCTTTGTCTCCTGGCATTTAATAGAGTTCACTTAAAAATACGTCACAGCATAAACCCCCAGGGCTGAGTGCCATCCCTGTGACTGCCTGGAGGGACAGCCCAATCACCTCCATGCTTGGGAAACCTGGAGCATGTGGCTCCACTGTCCTCCCATCCTGGCTGCTGCCCCATCACACCTGAGCACTCTGTTAAGCCCCCAGTGAACAGAGATGCCACATTCCCCTGGGAACTTGTAACACTCCTCCTGACCCGACTGACTCGTGACAGCTCGGTCTGCCAACAAATCACGGCTCATTAAAATGGCCTTTTAATTACTGACATCCTCTAAATCAGACACCATCCTGAAAAAAAGGGTTATGGGGGCAGGTGCCCAGGGAGAACACCCTGTAAGTGCTCTTCATTGTAATAGAGACTCCAGAAACCTCTGAACAACTTCCCATCTCTCCTCTTTTCCCTTTGCTGCAGCCGTTGGGGCTCCAGAGGTTGCAGGAAAAGAGCAGCTCCTGCTCCAGTATGGACCTGCTGACACAGCACAGCTCCTCTGCTTTTGTCCGTGCCCCTTCAGGGGTGGCAGCTGCCCAGGAGCAGCCGCTGCGCTGAGCGATAACAGCAGCTCTTTGTTTGATGTCGAAGGCGCTTGTCAGCCTCGGTGAGATAAAAAGGCCAAAGACATTTATAATTGTGCAATTAAATGTCTCCTGTGCCTTCCAGGTGGCTGTTGCGCTGTGCAGATGTCCCTGCTGTCAGCAGGCAGCCACGAATGGAGAGGCAGCTGCGGTCACCCATGGCGGGGCTGGTGGGTGCTGCTGGATTGCACCCAGCCCTGTGCCAGTGTCTCCCAGCACCGTGCCTAGATCACCCAGCCTTGTGCCAGTGTCTCCCAGCACCGTGCCTAGATCACCCAGCCCTGTGCCAAGGCCACCTCAACCGGGACGTGCCAGAAACCCCAGCACTTGCCTCACCCCTGGCATCCCTCAACAGCTGGCACAAGTGCCCTTACCTTGTCCCTGGCCGAGGGCAGCCTGGTGGGGCACTGGGAGCTCATCTTTTGTGAGGCAGGAGGAGCTGAGGCGTCTGGTCGTGTCTCAGCCTGTGCAGTGCTCTTCAGGCACACTGAGGCCATGGGAGGTGAACACGAGGAGGAAAGAAGGATCTATCCTGGTAACACCTGAACTGAGAGATTGCTGATTACGATGATAGATGGCACCTGCTTTTCCTGATAATTAGCCGTCATTCATATTCAAACTTTGCTCCTCCTCCAGAGCCAGGCTCTTTTACCATTCCCTGGGCACAGGGACACATGCCAGGAAGGCCAGGCTCGTCTGACCCCAGCACGCTGCTGCCATGGCGGCAGTGGCTCGTCCTGGCCTCCCCAGCCATCAGAGCAGACAGAGCTGTGCAGCCCTGGCTGCAGTGAATGTCCAGAAGAGGAGCAGGGAAGATGATGGATTTTGTGTCTGAGGTTGCTGAGTGGGAGTGAGGAGCAAGAGGCTCCTCCTTTGCCCCCCCAAAACATGGAGCCACTGGTGGGGCTGACCAGACACCGTGGCAGCTGCTCTCATCAGCACCAAGCAATGAAAGTTTGACTTTAAAAAATCCTCCATATGAGCAGTACCTGCCAAGTGCTGAGGCCATCCCTGACTGAGCACTGCTGCACCTTGGGGTTCCCTGGCTGAGCCAGAACAGCTCACTGCTCCCCCTTTGTCATCAGAGCTGCGTCCTCCGGTACACTGTGGGGATGAGCAGGGGGCAAGGCTAGTGCAGGGCTGGCACAGGGGGTGTCAGCCCCCCAGTGCATCCAGGACAGGTGTCCCACAGCTTCCAGCCAAGAGGGTGCCAGGAAGGTCACAGAAGAAAGACAAACCCATTGCCACAGCCCACAGGAGGCATCGCTGCCAATAACTGGGTGAAATCTGCCTCTGCTTGGCTGTGACTGAGAATCCGCTGTTCATCACCCTGCTCCAGAGCTCTAATTGTTTCTTTATAGTGCCAGCACAGCCCTGGCCAGGCTCTGAGCTAAGGCTGCCTGAATTAACTGACCAACAGAAGGCAAATAGACTTCACTCACTCTAAGCACCCATTCAGTCCTTCCCCAGCAGCTATCACTGCTGTCACTGCACTGACCTGGGCTCCTGTGCCTGTTCCTTGGCACTGAACAGCCTGGGAAAAAGAGAAGAGATGTGAACAAGTGAGAGTCACATCAAATAATTTCTAAATATCATTGTGCAGAGTTTGCATTTGATGTGCTGGCCATACAGAGTTTTCATTTACTCAGTTGAACAATTAATTCCATGGCTCGCACACAGCAGCATTTTCCCTCTGCTCAGCAGCATCCCCACACTTACACACAGCACCTGTATCAGACTGCCCATTGCATCTGAACTGACAGCTCCCCACTGCAAGCACTTCCACGGTTATCTGGTCCTTGGGGTGATGGGAGGGACTCCCACCTGCCCAAATAGCACCTGGCCCCACAGACCAGGCCATGGACCTTTCTGTTCACACAACACACACCAGCAAAGCAAAGTAGATGTTTTTGTCCCCACTATGAACTGTCAATAGCAAGAAACCACCCCCTCTGGCCACTCCATAGCTGGAGCACAGGCTGCCACCTCGGTGTACACATTATTTAACAAAACAAGACATCACTTCATACCTGGCTGCTATTAAAACTGTCCCTTACCTGCCACCCTTGCTAAAGTGGCACTCCCCCCCCAGAATACTGAAATGACTCACATAGGCAGGCCAAGGCAGGATTAGTGGTTGGTTTTACTCAGGTATTTAGACATCTTTTTATTGCCATCTTCGATCATGGTTCAATAAATACAAAATTAATAAAAATGTCAATAGATTTTTAGTACATTTATTATTAATATTATTATTAATATTATTATTAAATATTCCAAACCAACTAAGATTCCCTGGAGATGTCTGACTATAGTTCAAACATGAGATGCACACAGTGTCCCTCGTGATATTATATTACATTTATCTCAAGCTTATAAAAATATATGTTGATTTCTTGAGTGTGTATTTACAGTATTTAACAGGTGGCTAATGAATATAAATGCATCTGGAGATGAACCAACTTGATTCCTGTTTGGTTTCATGTGAGGGGGGTGTTGCAGTCCTGCTCCCATAGTAAAAGGACTCCCCCAGCCCAGGGAGGAGGCAGGAGCCTCGTGCTGTGCCAGAGGCTGGATGGGAAGAGACTGGAATAATTTTGAGGAGTTTCCCTTGGTTGAGCAGCTCCAAAACAGCATTGCTAATTAATTTAATTATACCATTTCCCCAAGGAGAGGGTCTGAGAGGACGAAAGTTAATTTTAAAATCATAGCAACAATCTATAGCCTAATCTACTAATTTTGTTATTCCATGTTGGTGAGGAGCTCAATTAAAAGTGTTTATTGTTGCAGGAAACTGGGCTTAGGAGCATATTTCCACTGTGGGCTTTCCTTTCCTTTCTTGAAGGAAAGGCTAGGAAAGCCCAAGACGCATTTTCCTGCCGAGTTAGAGCCCATCCCAAAACTCACCTCCTGTGGGATCCCTCCCCGCACAGTCACGGCTGTTTCCCACAGGACCCACGGCCCCCAACCAACCACCAGCCACTGTAGCCCAGGGAAAAGGCCACGACTGCACATAACCGTGCTGAGGTTTCTCTCTTTTCAGCGGGACAGCGTTTGCAGGGACCGAGGAGCAGATCCCAGCAGCTTTGAGAGCAGCCATGGGTGGCACCCACAGCTGTCCCCTCCTGGCATCCCTAACTCTGGACACTTCTGTCCTGCAGTGTTTGAGGGCACACGTCACTGCCTGCTCACGGCCAGCTCTGTTTCCCAGACTGAGGCACTATCACCTCATCACCAAGTCCTGCACGTCCCCAGGCTCCCTTGAAAGCAGCAGCACCAGCCTGGAGGCAGCTCCTCCAGCAGCAACTTCCCAGCACTGCTCCTGCATCCCAACTCACAGGATGAGCAGGGAGAGGGGGAGAAGATCTGGAATCAAGCTGGTTCAACCCCCTGCCTAGAGACCTGTAATATACCTTCTCTACAGATAAAATGTAAACATGAAGAACGCACAAATTGCACTTGATCCTTGGGATTGGGCATTTCACCAAAGGCAGGGCTCAGTTCACTGCTCTTCCTCTTCGGTTTGGGAAACAGTGGGATGGCAAATGACCAACCTGACTGGACATGGGCCAGACCTAATTTATTTCTGCTGAAAACACTAACCAAGAGACCATGGGGAGCGTTGTTTGAACGCAGAGGGGGCGGGAAGGAGAGAGCTTGTTTTGCTCAGTGTGTGCGGGCAGAGCGATCACCGTGCTGGCCTCAAGGGGCTGTCTCAGAGCCCTTCACTCAGTTCGTGTTTGGATCCCCATCCTCTGGGAGCAGGCTAACAGGAAGGTCTGACTGGAGCAGATTTCCAGTCACACTGCGAGCATCTCCTACAGCCTTCACCCCCTTTGTAAATCTTTGCTTTGTAGCATTAATATTTCACTTGCAATACTTACAGATGATAATAAAAGCCCTACAAAACTCTATACAGAGCTGCAAAGACACATCTAATGAACTAACTTCAAGGAAATTGTATTATTAAGGAGATGCTATTTATGTCTTCGTCAGGGATCAGGCTGCAGCCATGAGAGCTGCCAGTGTGCCAGGCAGGCAGCACTGTGCCCACAAAACAAAGTGTGGATGTGCCCTGGACTGTCTGGTGTGCCCTGGATTGCTTGGATGCAGCACCATTTGCTCTGCTCTTTACCAGAGACACCAACTGAGATGTGAAACACTCAGTGAGGTAACTCTTGGAGAAGAAGGGAAGTGGCTGGGAAAGACTTTCCTTCAGCACAGATGGGTAAAGTCACCTTCCAGGAGTTGGACACTGGGTGAGAGCTGCGCTCTGCTCTCTAAAAATAAAAGCAATAAAAGCTCCTTGTGGGGTTGCTGGGATCTGTCAGGTTGTATAACAGTATCCATGGATTCACCAGCAGATATGGAAACACCAGCTCTGGGTTAAGACAGTGCACAGAAGTCCATCCCACCCTGTGAACTCAATTACCACCTGAAACGGCATCAATACAGTTTGACTCATCTTACAAAACAGAGCCGGGGAGAGCCATGTCCACTCAGGCACACCCCACTATCCCAGGAATCCTGGGCTGCCCCAGCTCAGGGGATGGAAGCCCTGCTCTCTTGCTACATGGAATGACATATTTGGCAGCACCCAAACATTCCCACAACCCACCTGAGACCACCAGGTTTCACAGACAGGGCCGGTTGGGGCCCCAGGAGCGCCGGGCTGGTGCTCTGCACCTTTGCAGGGCATTGCTTCACACCTGCACTCCTCGGCCGTGCATCTGGATCACCTGGGCCCGGAGAGTCTGGATCCCACTCAGGATGGTCTTCTGGTGCTCCGCTACTGTGATCCCCAGGCTGAGGATGTCTCTGCAAAAGGAGCCCCACGTCAGCCACGACAAACCAGGCCCAACCGCCACGTGCCCCGACACCCACTGCTCCCATGCAAGGGCAGCACAGGTTCCAGATATGCAGGAGTAAGAAATCCCCAACTTTTTGTCCCAGCTGAAGCAATACTGATGCTGACCAGGAATCCCGGGCTAACAGGAGCCTGTAGCACGCCCAGCGCGGGACAGCTCCAACCCCGCCACCCTGTGCTGTGGCACAACAGCTTATCAGTAAATCACACTGGACCTGGCTCTGCTCTCTGGCAGGGGAAGGAAACACTGATCTCGCTGTGCCCGCGACACGAGGTTACAGCCGGGAAACCAGGTCACTTACTGGGCTGTCATCCTGGCCACCGACTCCAGGTAGCAGTAGCCCGCAGCAGTGAAGTTGTCTTTGTACTTGCCCATCTCTATCGTTTCCAGCCACTCGCCTACAGAGCTGAAAGATGGGAAGGCTGAGAAGGTTCGCTCGGAGAAGGGGATGGACGTGCCATGGGACCTGCCAACAGAGCAGCTGGTGAGGAGGGAGTGGGGCACGGCAGGGCAGCAGGGGGACGGGCAGGCATGGCAAGAGAGTGGTCACCTGGGGCATGCGGAGCTGGGGCACGTCGGGGGCTCCAGACTCTGCAGCAACTTGCTGAGGACATTGTGGATGTGGGAGAACTTGGGCCTCTGGCTGCGGTCCTTCTGCCAGCATTCGAGCATCAGCTGGTGGAGGGGTGGCTGGCAGTTCGCCGGGGCAGGCAGGCGGAACCCGTCCTCCACAGCCTTCATCACCTGCAGGGAGGAGGACGTGAGGGGCTGCAACGCAGATCAAAGGCAAACCCCGGGGCAAACCTCCCTCCTCACACCCCACCCGGGAGCAGCAGCAGCTCCCCTGTGTGCTGCAAAGCCACCATCAGCAATCGCCACACCACCACGTACCGCGCGGCCGCGGGGCACTCACGTCCTGGTGGGACATGTCCCAGTAGGGTCTCTCGCCGTAGGACAGGACTTCCCACATGACGATGCCGAAGCTCCACACGTCGCTGGCCGGGCTGAAGTGGTGATACTGGATGGCCTCGGGGGCTGACCACAGCACCAGGCTCTTCCCACGCTGGACAGGCAGAAGGGCAGGAATGACGTGCTTGCCCAGGGGGACGTGGCCAATGCCGGTCATTTATGGGTCAATGTGCCCTGCCTGGCACCGCAAACCCACGTGCCACGAGCACGTTCAGTACTAAGAGAAAATTTTTCCCTCAATTTGTTTAAAATGGCAGTGCAACTGTACATTACATGGGAGTGCAAGTCTTGAAATATTAATGGGAGAGGAGAGTGTCCCCAGGAAGAGCTGATGGCATTTTATACATTAATATTTAATGAAAACCACCTCAGAGCTGCACAAACACAAGTCCCTTTGCTCTGACTTGTTCTCCTGTAATGAACCATCCCCATCCTGGCATCTGCAGAGCCCTCTGGACACACTTGGGGAAGCAGGTGACAGAGACCACTGCTAATTGTAATTAACAGCAGAGAGACCTTGACCCCAAAGCCACAGCTGTGCTGCAGCACCGTGGGACAAGCCAGGGCTCCTGCAGGAGGCTCCACACCCACAGCACACCAGGGCATGGCCACGCAGCGGGGCTGTGGCTGGAGCAGGTGAGGTGCTGGGCTGCTGCTGTGCAGTTCTCTGCCCAAACACATGGGATTTCTATCTGAGAAAGAAGCCGAAGGTGCAGCTGAGGCCCTGTTCATACCTCAGGAAGGAAACAGGTGCTTAGAAAAAATGTTGAAAAAACTGAATGTGGAAATGCAGCTCACCATGGTGGAGAAGACGGTTTCCATCTTTTCTTCCTGTGGCCGTCTGAACCCAGTGATCTTGCACACCAGGCTGCTGCTGACAAGGACCTTGTGTGCAGCCAGGCTTTTGTGCACGTAGCCCATCTCTGCCAGGTAGGCCATGCCAGAGGCGATGCCCTGCAGCATGCAGATGAGCTGCGAGCCCGTGAACTGCCCCTCGTGTTTCTTTGAGAGCAGAGGAGAAAAAGCCAAAGGTGAGCAGCGGGGACAGCCAGCAGAGCCTGAGCTGGGCAGACCCCCCAGCACTCACCCTGAGAAAGGAGTCCAGCAGGCCGTTCCCCAGGTACTCCATCACTATCATCATGGTGCTCCCTGCACAGACAGACAAGGAGCATGGCGTCAGTGCTACCATCGCTCAGGCAGCTTGGACTCCACAGGCATTAGAAATCCAGGTGCCAATCCCTTCACTGCCTTGGAGAAGACAAGGACTTTATCTTGGCTAGGCTGCAAAGAGCAGTGTGTCCCAGGCTTTCCTGTCATTCCCAGCTAGGATCCTCCTGGATTCCAGTATCAGAAATTCCTTTCATCAAAACTCTGAATCACATCACAAAGGACAGCACAGCCCAGTGAAAGCAAAAGCACCCAGCTCAGCCAGAATACTTCCTTTCCTAATAAAAAGCCCAGTTAGCACACGTGCTCCAGTTCCTTTGGATTTACATGAATATCCATTTAACTGCTGCATCCGGAGCCTGGTTCAGCACACACACTCATGGGAGAGAGCCAGAGCAGTCAGTCTCATCTGTTTTACTGACAGAATCTCGCTTCAATTTGCTTTTATTAAAAGTCCATGCATTTGGTTGCTAAGCCAGTCCCACTACCTGCATTCATTAATTTTAGCTGGAAGCTTTCTATTAATCATCAAAATGCGAAACTAGCTGACACATGTGGGAACACCTGATCTCCCGGGAGCCAACCGGACCTCCAGCATCAAGACACCGCTCCAAAGCAGCAGCAGGAGGTCCTTCCTGCACAGGAGCCTCCCGGGACCCCCATACCTCTGGTGATGACCCCCTCCAGGCGGATGACGTTGGAGTGGTCAAACTGGCCCATGGTACACGCCTCGGCCAGGAAGGAGCGCTGCTGCTTCTCGGAGCAGCCTGCCCGTAGCGTCTGGATGGCCACAGGCAGCTCTCGCTTGCTGGGCAGCTTCAGGCACCCGCGGCACATCTCCCCGAACTCTCCTGTGCGGCAGAGAGAGGGGTTAAACAGATCCGTGGCTGCTCAGCACCTGGCCCTGCCAAGGACCTGCTCTGGATCATGCTGCTCACCCTTGGCCTTCTCCAGAGCCTCTCAGGTGTTCCCTCCACCCTCTGCTCCAGGGCATATTGTGTTTTATCCCACAGGGAGAGGATTAACCCCTTGTCACTGAGCTCCTGCTCCAGAGCCTGGTTGCTCTGCCTTCCCAGCTTAACGTGTGCAGGGTCTTCTTCCCAAGGAGCCAAGCACAGCAGGCTCAGAGGGCTCCTGCAGTGCTCGAGGCAGAACATTCCACTGCAGAGCCACAGGCTCCACAACAGGAGCTATGGAATTCCCAACATAAAAAGCCAATATTGGCTTTACAGCAAAAAGTGTGTAGCTACGAATAGGTTTATTGACTTGAAAATCAGGTTCTTGTTGGGTCAGCAGTGAAAAAAACACCCCTCCAAATTCCTTAGACTTAAATGTCTTCCTGACTATTTTATTTCTTGATTTTTCAAACACCGGTTTGATTCTGAAAGGTACGGGGGTTCGTCTGAGTTGCTCCACACCACAGCTCAAAGACAACCTTGTCCCTTCCTCGGTGTCCTCTCCCCTTCAAACTGTCCTTCAGCTGCAGGAAGAGCCCTTTCCTCCTCCCTTTCTCCACCTCTGCTGCTGGTGCAGCCAAATTTCTCTTTAGGAAAAGAAATTACAAAGAATGATCGTGTTTCCCACGTTCTGGCACACAGTAGCCATTAAGGCTCTAAGGCCCAGCCAGGGGATTTTAATTTGCTTTTAAGTTTTAGGCAGTGAAGTTGATGAAAACCAATAAATCATTCGGTTCACATATTTATAAATAGTTTTCCTGTTGCTGTCAGACTGCCCAGATGCAGGTAATTGCTGATGCTTTCTGGTCCACGTGGCATCGTTTGGCTGTGCTCAGTGTCTCAGGAAAACACCAGGAACATGGAACCAAGTCCCAGACAAAATCCTTGCCCCCCCCACTCCAAACCACTGCAGGCAGGTACCCCTGAGACAGGAGCAATGTGACAGCACTGCCATGGCCCGGCATGCAGGGGTGAGAGGGGAGTGCTCTGGATGGCATCAGCACAGCCCCTGGCATGGCCACCACCCCACAGAACTTGCCTGTCCTGATGATTCTCTCAATTTTTACGCTGGCATTATCCAGCTCCTTGGCAAAGAGGTGCACAGCCTGCATGGGGTCTTCACAGGTGTCGGGGTCAATGTACGTCCTCCTGGTTGGTATTTTAACTGCGTGAAAGGCAGAAACAGCAGATGAGAAGGGCTCAGCAGAGCTTCCCCCCGCCCATCCTGGGAAACACTCTCCCAGCTTATCCACCTCCAGGGCTGTGGGCAGGACCAACGTGCCACCTTTCTATAAGCAAAGCAAAAGACCTGGCTCTAAGGTTTCTAAGAATTTTTTTTTTGAGATTAAGCAAACCCAACTGCTCTCCTCCACTGTCACAACCCCTGGGTAAAGGAGAGTGCAGCTCCCACCCTCCAAAGCCAATTGAAACAGCCAAGGCAGGCTCTGCAACTCCTGAAGTGCTTTGGGGAGCAGAAGAGCATGTATGCACAGGCACATGCCAGGAATCAAATAAACTCATCAATCATGACATCTGAATTCCCTCTGATAACTGTTGTCTGTAAAATTATTACTGCTCAATAATCCAGAGTAGCCCCAGAAAACAAGGCTGTTTGCTCACGTTTGTAAGAAGCTAACAGAACAATTTCTACACCCCCTGGAAGGCTGCAAATATCCTCATTTCCTCTGGCGTGCCCTGATCCACACACGGCAAGGACAGACACCGGCTCATGGAGCTGCCAAGCCCACAGTCCCTGGAGAGCCTCGCTGTGCCAGCCCCTGCGCTGGGATAATGGAGGATGACAACACTTCAAAAGTGAGGGCTCAGGGCTGCTTTGCTGGGAGCTGGGTTATTAACAGCAATAAATTCAGGGGTCCCCACAGTCGCAGCAGCCACTTACAGTGGAAGTAAAGCTCCTCGTCCCCATCCTGGCTGGCTTTGCTGTACCCACACTGCCTGCAAAGAGAATGAAGATGCACTCCAGCACCTGGGCAGCAGCCCCTTGCTCAAACCCCCCAGTCCATACCCAGCCCCTCTCACCTCCTCCAGATCATCACACCGATCACTGTGGACACCAGCACTGTCAGTCCTGCAATGGCCACCACTACAATTATGAGGACGGGGTTCTGCTCACTGGAGGCCGCTGTCACTGTGGGAGGGAAGTAGAGCCAGTCAGGTACGTGCCCTGGGGCAGGTCTGAGGAGAGGGACCACCCGATCACTGTTCCCATGGCCTGCCCGCATCCTCCAGCCAGCAGGGTCGTTGGACCAGCCACCTCCCTGCTTTTCACCATCCTCACAACGATTCATGTTTTGGTTCAGCTTTATGAACTTCAGCTGGTGGGATCAGCCCAGCATGCCGAGCAGTGCTGCCAGCACAGACAGAGCACCCCAGCACTGCTGCACCAGCTCCTGGTTTTGTTAATCAGAGCTGAGGAAGATTCCTGTTTGTCAGAGGGACATATCAAAATTTATGGCTTACGAGCAGTTTTCCTTCATCACACTAGCCCTTCCCTTCCTGCCTCTGCAAAGAGGGGTGTTAAAAAGCTACATTCTCTATAAAATTTTTATTGGCTTCAATTTCTTCTGAAATGTCTTCTGTGTGGCAAATGGAGGCAATTTAAAGCCCAGTTAAGCACGATCTGCAGGAGCTGTACTGAGTCAGGCAGCTCAGGCTTGCAGTTCTAGCCAAGGTGGGGCATTGTGCTGAAGCCAAACATCCCTCCTCCAGCCCTCTTTAGTGAGATAAGATGCTTCTGGACCACAGTTACGAATGGGAACTGAAAAGAAAAAGCCCCAGCAGACAACACTGATGCAGCAACCCTGAACCAGCCAAGCAGAGGACAAGCCAACTGCCTACTGAGCCAGGACAGCAGCAGGGTGGAAGGGAAGGGGGAGCAGTCACATGTTAAGTACATTTTTGGACAATCTCAGCCAAAGAGCAGAGACTGTCCCAGTCTCCACACTAGAAAGCGGCTGCCCTCGCTGATGCTGCACTGAGAAGAGCCAGGACAGGAACCTCCAGGACAGGCAGGGCACCAAGACCAAACTCATTAAAATCCAACGGGAAAATGCAAGGAAAGAAAGTACATGCTCTTAGACCTGGAGCAGCAGAGCCAGAGGAACAGGCGCTGCTCCATAAAACCAGGAGCAGCTGGGGCAGGAGCTGTGAGCGCAGCATCCCCACGGCCCAGCTCAGAGCCCTGACAGGGACAGGGACACAAGCCCTGCTGCACTTACACTCTGCCAGCGTCTCCACTTCAATGCCAGGGTTGTAGTTCCCATAGTCTGGAGAGGAAGATGTTCGGATTTGGAAGATATAGAGGGTACCAGGCTTCAGGTTATTGACCGTCACAGCCGTTGATGTGGTTTTCACAGTTGAGTAACTTTGATCTCTCTGATCCTGTGAAATAACGAGACACCTGAGATGGAGCTAGACTGACAGCTGGGCTGTGGAGCTGGCACACCACAACCGCATCCTTGCCTCTGGGCCCTGTCAGGAAGCCTGTCCAAGCAGCCAAGCTCCGACAGAAACAACACCTTCATTGGATGTCTCATAAACAGAAATCAAATGAGAAGGTCACAGGAAACGGCAGCCGGAGCTGGATGAGGTGCTAAGAGGACAGGGAGAGGATGGGGTGGTGGAGAGCAGCTGTGCCATCCTGCACAGCTTCTTCCCCCTGCACCAGGGCTCAGCTATGGCACTGCCCGGCCCCTTCCCACTGCCCTGCTGTAGCCACTTGAGCCCTGGAATAAATCCACATAGACTGGCAAACGCGGAGGAATCACAGCTGGCAGGTGGAGCCCCAAGGAGCACCCCAGGCCATGGTCTGGCACAAGCATAGGCAGAGTCCCGGCCCCGTGGTCCGGCACAGGCAGCAGTCGCTCGCTGCACCACTCACATCACTTCCAATTGTCCATTTGATGTACTTTTCCTCTTGAATCTCCACAGTTAAAGCCAAAGACTTAAAAGCAAAGATTAGGAACTAAGTTGATTTTCATGTCAGCATCAAGAGCCTCATTTCAGTGAACAACTGCTAAACTATAGTTAAATTTCCTACCCAAGCAGGATGGATCCTCATTTTATACCCCAGCTATTGTGTTGCTGCAGCCCATTTGCACGGGAATTACCGTCTCAGGCTCTACCATTTGCCCTCCCCCACAGATCCCTCCTCTCAAATCTATCAGATGCTGAAAATCACATTAATATGAATCAGCTTCACGGTAGCTGGTTTCTAAATACAGAACACTGACATGACACCTGCACAGTGTGCCTGAAATGCCGTCAGCTCCATAATGAGCCTGAGCACACGCAGATAAGGTAATTTGCAGAACCGTGTCATAAACTGCATTTATTTTGATTTAGAGCCCTGTCCTTGCTCTGCCCACCGGTATTTCTTCTAAAATTCCCAACCCACTGTACCTGTCAAAAAGCAGCAATTTTTAAAATCAAGAAGACTGCCATAAAAAGGTTTGTTGGGCCTCCTCCTGTGTGAAGGGCCACTCACAGCTCAGTACAGCAGCAGGTTTGTGGCCTCAGCCCTAAACCTGTGCAGACCAACACTGTCCCAGAGAGCAGGCTGGGAACACAGAGGCCACCTCTTCAAGGATGTAGGAATTCGCTGTGGTGTCACAGTCCTGTCTAGCTGGTGTCACATGGTGGGTGGGTGACTGGCACTGGGATGGGGGGCACACACAGCACCTGGTACTGTGCTCCTGAAAGCAGATCTGGCCGGCAAGGGAAGGACCCAGAGCTGACCAGGACACAACCAGAGCCCAAGATGGTGCCCAGCACGTACCTTCTCATAGTACTTGACCTCGTACTCGATGCCGTTGGCCATCGGGAAGCCTGGCTCCTGCCACGACAAGGAGACGCTCTTCTGCTCTACTTTATCTGTGCGGATGTCAGTGACAGGAGTCGGTGCTGAAAAAGCAGAGAGGAAAGGGGCAGTGACTGCAGTGTTGCCTCAGTAAACCCCTCAACAATTTAAACAGCTGCACAGTGTGCAGCTTCTGCAGTCCCTTTTCCCTGAATCAGGACTGGGATAACTTCATCCCATTCCCATCCAGTGGGAGAAGAAGGTGGTAAAACACACTAGCTTTGTAATCTGTGAACAGTCAGGAACACTCCAACGGAAAACTGGCAAAAATGCTAACAGCACCCTCTGCTCTCAGTGCTGCAGAGGCGTCCAAGCACCAGCTCACGTCCTGGGCTCTGAACCCCTGCTAGGGATTTCTGGGAAAGACAAAGTGCAATCTTTGATCAGGAGAGCTGATGGGACATACCAAGGCCTCCTCAGTCACTTGGCGCTGGATCTGCCTCATGCCAACAAACAGCTGGGAGTACGGGAGGGCCACCTGCCCGCCCTGCTCTGAGCTCAGCCTGTGCCCCAGGAGCTGGCTGTGTATTTGTGGTCAGCATGTGCTCCAAGCTGCAGCTCCCTCCCTGACACGTGTGCACGTATTTAGTTCATCTACTGCAAGATGCACTTGTCAGCTACTCCCATTTTCACCAGGTTTGGCTGCAAAACTCTCTCCAGCCTGTGCAGCCTGGTCACAGCCCTCAGGCACAGCAAAAGGTGCACCGGGATGTTGACTGTTTCCAGCTTGTCCCAATTCCTGTGAAATCAGGACATTTGTTGGACCTGTCTCTGTCCCACAGAGATGCCTGTGGAGAGGAACAAGTCCCTGGAAAGCAAACTTAAGTATCTGTGAAATTTTGTATTTATTACTTAGCTCATTAATCTTCACTGAAGAAAAAAGCCCTCCTTATGTTTTATTCATGGTGATTTGCTCTTTGATTCCAAGTCCCTTTGGCTTCCGATGAGGGCGTGAGCGAAGCCAAAGGGGCTCCCATGTAGCTCCCAGTGCCCACACGTGGCTCCCTCCACTGTGACCCACCCCGTGGCCTGGGGCATCATCAGACATAACCCCCCAATGGATTCACTGGCCCCCAACTCTTGCCTTGAGTCCTGCTCCTGTAAACTGAGCTAAGTGATCCTTACTGTGTTATACGATTCTCATCAACAAAATATCACACAACTGCCCTCCTGTATCACTGAATCCAGCAAATGGACTGGAGGGACCTGAACACATGGTCTTGACTGTTAGCAAAGTCATCAGGAAAAATCCCACTCACTCAGGAACAGGCTGTAGAGCAGAGCCCATGGTACATGCCAGAAAAGCAGGCACTAGTCTCAAACAGGTTTAAAAAGCATTAAAGAAAATCACACAGGCTATAAAGCATTTCACACTGTGAAAAAAATGTGTTTCCCATCAATATTTTAAGCTCCCCTAACATTGCCTCTATTCTGAAAAAGCAAACATTAAATTATTCACCACTCTGCCTGGTTTTATAAACTCCATTCCCCTGTACACGGGTTTTCTCCTCTTGATTAACCAGCGCAGCAGCAGAACAGGCATAAAACTAGATGTGGCACCGTGTCCCTCCCTGGAA
Source organism: Pseudotriccus pelzelni (assembly GCA_035584735.1). NCBI lineage: Eukaryota > Metazoa > Chordata > Aves > Passeriformes > Tyrannidae > Pseudotriccus > Pseudotriccus pelzelni. Next base: position 2,607,590 of record JAWMRA010000058.1, on the reverse strand, counting down.
TGATCCACGGCATCCAAAACCTGCCCTCGGCGAGGGGCACCAAACGCCTCTGCATCCTGCCCTGCTTGCGCCGGACAGAAGCACCTCTCCCCTCCCTCACCAGTTACTAACATCCCAACACAGAACATGCCCTGGGCACCGTCCCAGGCAGCTCCCGCCTCAGAGTTCTCCATTCCAAACCAGACAAGCTGCCCCTCAAGTCAGCAGGCAGCTCTTTCAGGGCAAAAACCCCAGGAGCATAGACCCTTGCCCCAGAACTGGCTCATCCCACAGCCCCACTGCCCCCTGCCAAATGCCTCCTCCACTCTCAGGAAGAAGGATGCATTCAAGCACTGGCTGCATTATTAATCTGCAGCAGATTTAAAAGCCCTTTAAGGCAGGAGCTGATCCCTGCCAGAAATACAAATGACACAGGCCCAGAGTGCACATTTACATGGCTAATGCAGCTCTGCTCCTGCAGGTGAACAGCTCTGCTCACTCCTCAAACATTTTTATTTAGTCCCATGCTGGGGCCAGATTAGAAAAAACACAGTATTAATTTTGCCTCCTGCAGACTAAATTGCATCTCCTCTTTTTCCTGCAAATACAGGGAACGACAGCCAGTTCCCTCTGGTGACCGCCGGAGGGGAAGGTCAGCACAGATCTGCACTCCGAGCTGGATTAGAGGAGCTAAATAGGGTCTTGTTTCTTGTTTTATTTTTCCTCTGAACCTGCATATCTGCAGCCAGAGCCCTCCTGCTGCTGCAAATGACTTCCAAGGTCATGGCATGACAGCCCCCACGGAACTCACTGCTGTTCAGGCATCCCTGGAGTCTCCTTCCTCTTGACCTCTGGCCCCATCTGGCATCCCCGTGGTGGGCTCTAATGACGAGGGGCTGCAGGGCTGGGACTGCAGGATGCTCTGCAGAGCAGCTCCACACACCACCTGCACCAGCCACGGCTCCACGTCCTGCCTGCACAGGGTCCCCTCCTCGCAGTGAGGTTTAAAAGGCAAACTCACCTGCACAGCTGTCTCTCCAGGAGAGGACCTTCTCCACACCTCCTCCCCCTCTTTGCCAGTGGGCACAGGTTAACCATCACCATCACTCCTTGCCCAGGGTGCCAAGGCAAGAGGAGCCAGGGCACCAGGTGCCTGCAAGACAGGGCAGCCCCAGCCTGGCAGTGCCCAGGAGGGGACACCTTCAGCAGCAAAAACTGTCACGCTCCAAGAAACTTCCCAAGTCTCAGCTGCTCAGGTAATTCCAAGCCACAGTCTGCATCTGGAGACTTGACAGCTCAACGAGAGACACTGATTTTGAACAGATTACAGGATTAATTATCCACATTCTTTATGTGCATTTCAGTTCCCTCAGGAGTACACAGCGTTGAGTAAGAGGCTGAGATTCCCCCTTCTCAAGGGGAAAAGCTGCTCTGAGCAGCCAAGGTGCAGGCTGGCACCACCGACTTGCTGCTTTGCTCCCTAAGAGGGCAGGGCATTTGCTGCCCATACCTGGCCTCTTGTGTCAAGCTCAAATCCGGAGCCCCAGGCAAGGAGACAGCTCCAGAGCACTGGTCCCTCTGCCTGCACCAGACTGGAGGAACAACTCGTTACTAGACCTCACCCTACTAAGCTCACCCTTCCCCAGCCCGTTCACTGGATCACTGGCCGGAGTTTGGGAGGCAGAAGATCTACCCAGAGCAAAATCCACCCCTGAACAGCCCAGATCCTAATGAGAAATGACACTTCTGCCGAAGAGCAGTCTGCAGCACAGCATCCCCCAACGGATCCAAAGGGATTAAGGTATGAGGAAAGAGAAAGCACCAACGTGCACAAAAACGTTTGATCAAGTGGTGGGAAAATTATTTATAATAAGATCAAAGTTTAATCTCTTCAGATGAAATTGTTGGCCAATTCCTGCCAAGAGGTATGTGAGGATCATCTGTCTCCATTAACTGTGGTTTGGCAAAGGGTTTTCATGCGAATTAATAACGTAACTGCAGGGGAATGGACAAGGACACAACAAGCCAGGGCTGACTGTCCTTTGGCACAGCCAACAGCCAAGGAAGGACTGACCCCTTTGGCCAGGGCCCCATCCAAAGGCAGCCAGGAGCCTGCTTCCCCTCACCTGAACAGAAATGCCAAATGGGAAACATAAGGGAGCAATTATGATAGGAAATTGTGTCCAGAGATCAGCGCAGGATAAAGAGAGAAAATAAATTTTCTTGTTTCCAAAGGATAGCCAACATTTGAATTATCTGGTTTAAGGAGGACTTTTTGTGAACGGGCTGAAAATGTTGCTTCATCAAAGGTATTTTTCTGTGATCTGTAAATTCATCTGCAGCCAGTTCATAGAGCAGGCTCGTCCCTTGGCAGCCCAGGCCGTCACCACGTTCACTCCTTGCCTCCCCATGGCATGCGCCGTAACCCCCTGAGAGTGCCGCGCATCAGTCTTTGTCCACCTCTCTGTCACCGCTGAGCACCACGCCCGTGTCACCGGGGCAAACTGAGTGGAATCGTGGCACTGCCACAGCACAGGCCTGTGAAGCCCGAGGACAGTCCCCACAGCACCTCCAGACCCCACGTTTTCCCGGCAGAAAAGCCACCGACCCGCCTCGGGAGCAGACCCACGCGCCCCAGAGGTGACGTGCCAGGGTAGAACAGTGCCAGCCACCGGCCCTCGGTGCAGCTGAGGCAGATCGCCGCCCCCAGCCCGCGTGTGCCACAGCACCACCATCCCCTGCCCGCAGCCGTACCTGCGTGGCCGGTGGAGACGTTGACCTCGGCGTACTGCTGCCCCGCCAGCGGGCTGACGCCCGACACGCCGTTGACGGCCGCCACGCGGATGGTGTAGTTGGCGCGAGGCAGCAGGTTCACCAGGGTGACGGTGCGGTCCACCAGCCCCGTCCGCTGCGGCACGAAGCCCACGCCGCTGCCACACTGCTCGCAGCGGCCCTGCGGCACCGCCGGGCACCGGCTGCACCACAGGCTGTAGGTCAGGTCACTGCGGCCGCCGGCGTCAGCCGGGGCGCTCCACTCCAGCACCAGGGACGACTGCCGCAGGCTGTACACCAGGTTCCTCGGGGCAGAGGGCGGGCCTGCAAACACGAGAGTGTCTTTGCAAAGGTGCCAGGACAAACCTACAGGTGCTCTGGGAGCAGCAGCACAGGCTGGCAGACCATGAGAGCGTGGTCCCGGACAGCCACAGCACACGATGGCACGAGGGGACATGGAGGCACTGGTGGAGTGACGTGTGTGCACCACAAGTCACAGCTCAGATCGTGTGTGAGAAGCACCCGCTGGACCCAGCACCTCCCCAGGTTTCGGCCCAGGAGCCCAGGAGCGCACCGCCGGTCGGACACTGCCCAGCCACGCTCGGCAGAGCTGGAGGGCTCCTCGTTGCTGTGCCAGCAGCTGGACAGCATCCATCACCAAAGCAGCTGGAGTCCAATCCAATTAACTAGAGGCCATTTAATTAAAACCTGTGAACTATAGCAACTAAATGACCGTGCCCCAGTTTTACCAGGGGGTCTGAGAACCTGACCGTTCATCTGTCTCGTCAGCCTGCAGCCTCGGCCTGCGAGCTCCATGGCACGTGGACAGCCCCTCCATCCCCTCCCCACTGCAGCAGCACCCCGGTGCAGGCAGGATCCCCAGGGACAAGCTCCCACAGGTGAGGACACAGTGCGGGCAGGGGACAGCCTGGCACAGCCCTGGGCACCACCCTGGCTCTGGGCTGCAGGACAGACACAGGGCCTGGACTCCGTTCCCTCGCCACAAGGAACGGCCGCTCCGGTGGGACGTACGTGTGCAGGACGCAGATGGAGGGTCTGACGGAGACCTAGAGTAGTTCTTCTGGCACGAGCAGAACGTGGAGGCTTCCTCCTGCGTGAAGCTGTGCTCAGGGCATGGTGAGCAGAGAGGGACATGGAGGGAGACCTTGTAAAATCCTGGAAGGCAAGCTGAAAGAGAGAGAGAGGGAGTTATGGGAAGAGCACCAGGGGCTGACTGGGAACATGTCTGATGACTGCATTTCCCTGTTTCCTGGGACATCCTTTGCTGCCACTGGCCAGCAGACACCACCCTCCAAGCCCTCCTTGAGCACTTACATGATTCTGGCACCACTGGTTTGACCCAGAAGAGACATTTGGGTAGCTCTGCACTGACTTCCACAGTAAATGTCATTCCCTACCTAGGGCAACAGACAAACCAGGAAAAACTATCAACCATTAAAATTATCCCCAGAACTTCCAGCTCCCTCTTTAGATTTGAGAGACCAAACCAAAACTAATATTACATTCGTAGAATGAAGACAGAGTTTGCTTTTTCGTTTAGTTAAGCAGCACTGACCACGACGCAGAGCAGAAATATCACTGCATCAGGCAGGACAGGAAAATCAATCCTGTTTTCAAACATGATGGGACCCAAGCGCTAAGCCCAGAGCCCCCATCCCTCGAATGTGCCCGTCACACAATTCTGACATTTCATCGTAGGAATTGGAACGTTTCCATTCAGAAGCATCTTTCAGACTGTTTCTCCCTGTTTTCTAACAGTCAGAAGTAACTTTATCGAAGTATCTGTCATTAATAATGTCACAAAATGCCCTGATTTGCACGTCCCAGGAACAGGCACCGCAACCCTGTGCAAGCACAGCCCACAAGGAGTCGTGGGCTTTACTTGCTAATTTTGTTCCCTGGCTGTCCAAAACTTGCCCTTGAGAAGAACAAAGGCACCCAGCACATGTGATGCATCATGTGTGTGTCTCCGTTTCTTTTTTCAGACAAATTCCCACCCTTTTCCACCTCGTCCTACGAGTATTTTTCTTGGTCTCCAGCTGGTTTAGGTGTCCTTGTCATTTTACAGTGCTCATTTCTGCAGTGGGTTCGTGACAGCTCTCGAGAGATCAGGTCATCAATTTATAGAATGAAATTCTCTTTTTTGTACACTATTTTCCATCCTGTTCCTTGTCCTCTGGTACTACCACAACTAAATTGTTAAACAATAAAATTCAATAATTCATTCTCCCAGAGGAAAAGAGAAGCAGCAATATGGGTCAGACGGATCAATCATCTCTCTCCAGCTCCACCACTGCTGACCACAGAAGCTCCTCAAGGAGTGCCTGATCCACATCACTGACAGAGGGGACACATTCCCCCTTTGATGTAACACTGCACACACACTCAAACCAGCAGCAGAGCCATCCACACTGATTTGTGCTGCAGGTTGGCCGATTACCCAGCACAAAGCAACCATGTGAAGGACTCCTCTCACCACCTCCTCTGACACGGCTCCTTAGACAGGAGTTGATGTCTCTGTCAAGAAAGAGCAACGTACTCTTTGATTCCCAGCCTGTGCCATAGGGAGAGCAGGGGCAATTGAGGATGCAGAACTGAAAAATGCATGGTTTCCTACTCCTGTGGCACGGGACAGCTTTCATTTTCCCTCCCCAGCAAAGTCCTGCCAGCAGCAGAAGTGCTGCGTGTGCCAGCGTGGATCGATAATGACTGTGACCTCACTCAAAACACCTCTACTGGCATTTACAATTAACACTACAACGCGGTTGTCTTCCAAAATCAATTCCTTTCTAGTTTTTGTCATGGAATTGTATTTGACTAAGTTCATCTGCTTTAATGCGTGTTAATTTTCTCTGTTGAAGCAGGCATTCATAAAAATGATCTTTACAAAAGCCACACCTGGGAGAACATGCAGCCAGCACTGGAGAGTGCTGCAGTGGGAACCAGAACAGCACTGGGGGGCCGAGGTGTCCCAGCAGCCTGACAAGCCCTCCTGGCAAAGGGCAGACTGGGAGAACTGGGCCCCCCAAGCTTTCAGACTTGCATCTAGCCCTCAGTGAGCAACACCCAAACCCGCAACCTCACCATTGTCATCAAAACTGTTCCCAACACACCTCTCCCAAGAGCCCTGGCTCCTGCTGACCCCTCGCCAGACTGGGCCAGCACAGCTGGCTTTCATCTATCTTAATTCCATACTCAAGCCGAGCAAGTCACTGTTTATCCCGTTCCAAACATTTCGTCAGTGCCTCGGGCCGGTGCAGCAGAAGGGACGGGGAGCAGCCGAAGGAGGGACGGACGCTGCCAGCCAGCGCCTGCAGACAGGGACACACTGCCCAAACCAAACAGGGCACCTTGTGCAAAACACTGCCAGAACAGAGTTTCAGGGTGTACTGAGCTCGCCAAAGAGCCTTATTGACAAACATCCTCAGGTAACAGAGGGGCTCCTGCCCCCTCCACGCTGGGTTTGCGATCTCGCCTTGTCTCCCCGCCCCAGCTGTGATCAACACCGCAGGCAGAGCAATGCCCTGCGGAGAGCAGGGACAGCAATCCTGTCCGATCTCCACACCGACCTGAGAGGAACAAAGTCAGCACGAGGAATGATCGATCGGAGCACGGAGTCAGGTCCCTGGCTCCTCTCACCTTGGTTCCAGGCCTGCCAGGGTGGGAATTTTGGGCTGCCTCACTTGAAAGAATCCAAAAGCACCTTGTCTTCCACACAGTTTGGGGTTTTTTAATAAGTGGTTTTAAATATTAATTTCTAGCAGCCTATGGTCCAACATGTTCCCAGCAACTCTGACACCTTTAGATGGTGCTACCCTGTAACTTTTGCCCTTGTTAAATAACGTGAAAAGCACTAAAATGAAAACCTGTGTCCAAGGGCAATATCTTTGTGCATCCCCAACAATGAACTCTTACCAGCTGAAATTAAATTCAGTGATTTAGTCCAGAAGAAAATTAAATACACGAGAATATTTAGTAAGACCATCTTGAAATATCTAACAGAGTGCATTTGCTGAATCCAGCCAGGACTGACAGAACCTTGTTGCTATTTATGCCAGAATGTTCCTCAAGGACACACTGAAGCAGCACATCCGCAGAGCCAAGTGCAATTTACTGTTGTCTCTCTCAGTTCCCTAATGGATCCACCAAACGGTTCCCAGGGAAGGACTGGCTGACCGGCCTCTCCAGGTCACCCTGTACCTGCCGAGCACTTTGGCTTACACAAACCCCCTCAGCTGCGGGCAAGACACGTCCCACAGGATTTCAACAGCACATCCAGCATGTCCATCCAGCAGCCAGGTATCTATAACTTTAACCTGACAGGAATTCTGCAATCTACTTGTGATGCTTATAATTTTTGGAGTAGTTTGCTCTGAAATTGTCATGGAGCAACTTGTGTCTGGCTCTGCCACCTTTTCCATAGCCATAATTATTTCAGACACACTGTGAACCAGTGACGTAAAATGCAATCCCAAATGATAAATATCTCCAAGCCTGATAATTATTCCCCAGAGACTGAAGAGAGAACCTATTTTACACAGGTGTTCCACTGTGCATGGCTGATGGGAAACAGCATCCACCGTCCAGAATTATGGTTGCTGCAAGAGGTGTAGGGCAGATGGATATTCCAGATTCATTCAGCAGGAAGCTCTCCACCCCTTTGGACTGTCACTTTGCCCAGGTCACAAAGGGGCTCCAGCCATGTTCCTGCTAGAGCACGACACCCAAGAGGAGGAAGCCAAAAAGTAGCTCAGACAGGAAACCAAAGTACAAATTTTCATGGTGATTATTCCTCCAGCGACAGGCACAGACTGCCTCCCACAGCCCCTGCCCTCTGTGCAGCCCTGATCCCACCCTGTGACCCCTGTGGTGTCCCCGGCTCCAGCCCTGCCAAGGACCAACTCAGTGCAGCCGTGCCGGCCCCACAAGCACAGAGTTTGGCTGTGGGCCACCCACAGCTCCATCCGTGATGAAAGTAAAACCTTGGGGCTTTGTGCAACTTACAGAGTCCCAGGAGGAAAAATAAACTTATTACGCATAATCCTCCAGTATCAGTCAGCGGATAAAATACATTCCAGGAGCACATACAGGTCTGTAAGCTAATGTATAAAAGATGAAACAAATAAAAAGCCCCAAGTATTTAAACAGGAAAGCAGACCTCAGGCTTCAGGAAGTGTCTTTGCACCAAATGATAAAATACTGTAATTTATTATTTTAAATTTCTCTAACTTTCATTTGAACTATTTCTTTTGCACCAAAGAACACTGCAGTGATGTGATGCCATGGTGGGACATACTTTCCTATCCATTGGGTATCCCACACCACATCCCACTCCCACCTGAAACTGTTGTTTTCTCCCTAAGCAAGAGAAAATAAATCTTCCTTGTGTCTTGCAACATGCTGCTCAAAAATCCATTCAGTGATGAAGAAAAGGGGGAAGAACTTGTTATTCCCCGTTTCAAACAGCCATGTGGACACCAGGAGCTGCTCCTTGTGCTGCCACAAGCACCACATCACTGAAGTCACCTCCTGTGCACCTCCCTGGAAAAGCCACAACACTCATCCCTTTAAAACACCATTGAAAAATCCTGACAAAGCACTAGAAATTACTTTGTCCCTAAAACTGGTTTCAGTAACATCATTCCCATGCAGACAAGGGACACAGCTGCTAATTAGACCATCATCAACCAGACCAAGCAGGGCTCCGGGTGCCAGTGAGGGGGAGCAGAGCACAAGGCACAATGGCAGCACGCTCCCTCCCGCCACTGCCATCAGAAGTGGGGTGAAATGAACCGACAAGGAAACTTTGCCAGAGCATAAATTTATGTTTCTGTCAAAAAAGAGTGGCTGGCAGCTATTTTTGGTAACTGGTCTTCATCATGTTAATTCATGATTGAAGTCGTCTAATTTGCAACGATTAGCTGGTAAATATTAACCTCAGGCTTTGTAGAAATTCTCCTTGCAGATATTACTAAGAATTGGATAGAAAAGATGAAGCAGAAGGAGACAGCTTCATAGGCAAACATCAGGTAGGTTCTCCACATCACTGTTTCATTTACACAAAAGGTATCGCAACACACCACAAAGCAAATGGCTCGAAAGGGCTACAGCTCTCACCTGGAAAACTTAAGGGTGAAAAGACATCAAAGCCAAGAATCCAAGCAAAAACAAACCAGGGATGGGCAGGGGATCATCACGACTGCCCACTCGCCTGCAGCACATCTGCTGGGAACGGCTCAGAGTAAGCGCAGCATCTGGCTACAGAGACATGTCAGATGAGACAAGCATCCTGAGTGCATTTGCAGTGACAAAGCTCTCCTCTTCTTCGTGAGTGGATGTTAAACAGACACTAAAGCTGTGCAGTCCCACCCCAGAGATGGCTGCGCTCCACCGACCGCCAAAATGATTCATCAGAACGTGCAAACCTGTCAGAGCCCCTTCGGAGCAATGGTGCAGGACAGGAGGATGGAGAGAGAAAAGCTTGGCTTTCCTGAAGCAGAAATTAGCGGGGTCTGAAGGCCTATTCATTTTTGGTTTTTTTTTTTTCATCTCTCCTAATTTCATAGTGAGGGCACAAACAGTATCTTGGCCCAGGATGCTCCTGGCACTTAAATCAGGATTACAGGGATGCCAGCTCTGAGTTCAAATGCCTTCACCAGTTCATCTCCTGCATCCCCCAGTTGTGCCACAGCTGCCGTCAGGGCCACACCCCTGCTGCCACCACCTGCCAGCGCAACCCTGGCCCTGCCATGCCATGGGCACCCGTGGCAGCAAACACCCCATCACCTCTGGCCCACCACCCGAACCTTCAGGCCCATGAGAGCTGTGACAGAGGCCGCGGTCAAGAAGTTTCACGGGCCAGTAGACTCATACCTGTTGAGCTCTCCAAAGCCACGGCTACGGGACCACAGTGGTGGAACCAGGTGTGCTGTGCCATCGCCTTACCCCAAACTCCCACTGTATCCACCTGCCTCCAGCTCACGGGCTTTTGTCCTCATTGAAGAATTTCCACCGCCCTGGCTGCTTTCATCAGAAAGCTTTTAAAGCTGTTCACTTAGCACTATGCTAATGCAGGGCTGCAAAACAAACACGAAACTTTCAACCCTTAAAAACTATTTTCTGATATTTGAGCAGACATCAGACGCTGCTCCACAGAGAGTGACTAATGACCTGCTTTCTGCGAGAGGGGAGAAAAACTTAATTATGTCCATTAAATTACTTCAAATATTTTTCCTCTGAGAATATGAATTATTTAAACTCAACACAGAGAAACCTGAAACATTAGCAAAAGCCTTCTGGGACTTGCTACGTAAATCCCCACTTGAAACAGATGGGGAAAGCATGGCGAGCTGCCACACAGCCACTGAAGCAATCAACAGCACGGAGATTTCAATTCGATAGCTTTAATAAGGTCTTCTTAAGGAGAAGCCACAGTCAGGAGCTCTGGGAAGAGCATCCCACTGCCTGGAAGAAGGAGGCACCATCGGCACAGTGTAAAACTGAAAAGCCTCAAGTTGTTCCTGAGGGACAGACCCGATTCTGCTGGAAAAGTTCACTCTCCTACTGCACCACCCGCCCCAAATGCAGGGGAACTCTACCTATCTGGGACTTATTTAGCTGTTTTCTCTCAATCTTATTTTGAAGTCAAAAAGGAGAGGTCCAAAGCATCACTTGAACAGCAGGCATGGGGCAGCAAAGGGTCTTTTCAGCCGTGTTTTACTGAAGAACTCATCCCTCTGGCAGGTCCCAGCTGGCAGTAAGGTGCCCAGGGACAGCATCAGCCCTGGAACTCTCTCTGTTCAGAGACTCACATACTCCAAGGAGGAGCACAGCAGCCAGTATCCCACATTCAGGGCTGATTACACACCTAGCTCTCACCTGCCTTCAAAAGTGAGATGGAAGTAGTCACAGGCCCAGGCTGGTTAGTGGGACACCCATTAAGGCACAGGGTATGTCCACTTTTACAGCTGTCATTAAATGTAACCTTCTGAGCTGCAAAGTCACCGAACTATTATACAGTGTCCAAAGCATGACAACAGCGATATTAATGTTCTAGATTAATTTTAACATTACAGATAAAGCTGTGGGAAATGCCTGATGGCATCCAGAGCTCTGGCACGTCTGCCCAGCCAGCATCGTGCTGCAGAGCAGCCCCAGACAGTGTGTCCCGTGTTCCCAACCACCACCCTCCAAATGCAGGTTTGGTGGTTCGTTGAGGAGCTGCCATTGCCTAAAGAAACATATTGCTGACAATAGGCAATTCCATTTGTCCAAGCTGTGCTCAGGCATCTGAGTGGTCTGGCAGCAGCACAGACTGACACAGATAAAAGAGTGCCAGAGGACACCAACAGCCACCTTTACCTCTGCATCCCCCGTCCTTCTCCTCAAAGCCGGGGCCGCACGAGCATTTCCCTATGGGGACCAGCCACTCGCCCTCAGTGCTGCAGTGCATCCGGGGGGGATTATCCATGTCCACTTCAGCATGAGCGACGCAAGTGCCCTTAACTTCCACCAACGTCGCAAAGGCCGTCTCTGCCACTGTGTCCGGGAACACGGCCAAGTTCTGCACGGTGGTGAGGCATTTCTTGTAGTAGACCCGCACGGAGACCAGCGCCACACAGGCACCCACATCCTGGAAGCCCAGGTGGAAGCCTCTCTTGCTCAGGTGCCCTATCTCCCTCAGCTCAGTGTTCAGCTTCATCTTGCGCTCGCCCAGGTCGCCCTGCGTGAAGCTCTCATCAGCAGCGATGGTGTCAATCTTGGTGTGCTTGCTCTCATGGATGCTCTGACCCAGGTCGGAGTCAGACTCGACATAGTACAAGTTGAAAGTCTCCTTGCAGGTGCTCATCACGCCAGGGATGCTGTTGCAGTCTCGCAGGGTGAACTTCAGCTCGATGAAGATCCTCTGGCCATCGCGCCTGGCGATCCAGTCCGTCTGCAGCCAGTTATTTTGGTTCGGCTCCATGACATTGCACACCTGGTACGTGCGTATCGGCTTGTAGTTCTCATCCACGCCACTGATCTCTTCCCACTGGGGAGAGAACACAAAGGACTGTAACAGCTCAGGAGCTGCCCCGGCAGAGACACTCCAGCTCGTATGAATGTCACCATTATAAGCCTTCCCACCAAAGGCCATTATGTTATAGGCACTGGAAGTCCTCAGCCTGCCAAACCCACTAGCTGCGGTAACCCAGCTGCTGGACCACCTAACACCTGAGCTTTCTGCAGAGAGGCAAACACAAAGACACAACCAGAAAGGCAGCACTGCCAGAAGACCTTGGAAGACAAAGCCTGATTCTGGACACATCATCCACTGAGGAGCCAGAGGCCTTCATCTCCCACACGCTCCTTAGATTTTCTGTCCGTGGAAGGGGACATCCAGACAGCATTACTACACAATGTAATGCTGCACAGGCCACCCAGAGAAGTCCAGGATGCCCAAGAAGATGTGACACTAATCACACCATCATACGAGGACATCAAACATCTTTGTGAACAGCAGCAGCAGCTTCTCTGCCAGAAGAAGTTTTAGCTGGAACAGGACAAATCACTTGACTGCAAGTGAAATGGTGTTTCCCCAAAGCTACCAGCAGAGATTCTGATCAGCAAAATGATGATTCAACCCTCACAGCCTGAATGACGACCTGGCAATCTCCCAAAGCAATTCTTTCTGGGGGTAAATTTATGCAAAATAGCCAAAATGTACCCAAAACAGAGTTTCTTCTGCAGACAAACAGCTGGGCCACACAGATGACTCCAGGATCTATCACTGTTCCCTCTGAACGCTTTGTTTTCATTCCAGAAAAGCAGCTGTAGACCGACCCCAGCAGCAAAGCCAGGGCCTGATCAAACAAACCTTACATGACACAGAGCTCCTGACAACTCTCCCAGCCACAGCCCTCAGATTCCAAGGGCTGGACTGATCCCCAGACCTCATGCAGGTGTGCAAAACACAACACAAAGCTGCAACTGGGTGGTGTTTATCTGCTTGTTTCAGGAGTGTAAAATCCATTTCAAGGAGGGACTCCACACCAGTTGCATTACCCATACAGCCAACACCTCTCTGCTCCCTGGGGTGGCCAGTGCTGATCAGGATGAGTTGCCCATTGGCCCTGGAACACGGAGACCCCGAAGCTGCCAGTCCCCGCCCCAGCTCCGGGTAAGCAAAGTGCTCACACTACAGGACTTCAAATGCTGCTGAGCACCAAGAGGCCAACAGATCCTCTGGGGTGGTGCAAGGGGGCAGTCCCACCATTGTGCTTACCCCGTTCGACGGGTGCGAGGTCCAACCCAGCTCTGCCTGAGATTCCTTCGAGTCCAGCAGGACAACTGCAGGGAAGACTACATGTTAGCAAACCCACTGACACAGGAAACGACGGTAAAACCCACCCAGCCTGTCCCCTGGGAAGCTCGGTGCCATGCTGTGCTGGGTCCCAGGGTGCGGGAGCAGCTCCAGCCCCGGCTCCACAAGCCGTGTCGTCACCGTGTGAGTACCGAGCGCTGCAGGGCTCTCACTGCACACCCAGAACAACCTCGCAGGTAGCTGACCAGTGCCCCAACGAGGGTGCCATCCCAGGGACGATCCCTCTGACACCACAGCCAACCCCGCCACTGTGCCGTGACTGTAGCGTGCGGATCCTGGCACGGAAAGGTACCGGCGGCTGCTTTGAAACACGGATTTCCCTGGCAGACGACACCCTTTCTTTGACAGGAAGAGCTACTTCCCTCAATTCACAGCTTCACGATGCTTCCACATTGCCAGTCGGCAAACAGCCACAGCCGCGGACCGGCAGATTGAGTCTCGTCTCGGGCTCAGACACCAGCAACTCGGGGCGCGGCAGCGCATCCCCGGCGGTCGTTCCGCTCGGAGCGCTCCGGGACGATATTCCCGGGGCCGGAGCCGTCCGTGGCAGGGCACCGCCGCGCAGACGGACCGCGGGGCTCGAACCGTGTGCATGTCACGGTACCGGCAGCGCGGACACCGGCGCCGCACGAGCCCGTTCCGCCCAGCGCCTCCAGTGATCGCTGGAACCGGGACGCCCCGGCCGCTCCGCGGGGACCCGTCCGCCCTCTCCCGCAGGTCCCCGCGCCCCGGAGAGCGGCGGCACATCCACCCCACGACCCGTCCCGGCCGCTCCCGGAGCGTCCCCGCCACCGAGCCGAGCCGGCCTCTCCCGGCACCGCAGCGCGCAGCCCCGACCCGCCGCGGGCGAACAACGCCGGGTCCGAGGCGGCGGCACCGCGCCTGGCACGGGGGACACGGCGGTGCCGGAGCAGCGGGGACGCGGGAGCGGCCCTGGCGCCGCCCGGCTCACCCTGCTCGGCGGCCGCGCGGGGCAGGGGCAGCAGGGGCAGGGGCAGGAGCGGCGGGAGCGGCGGTAGGAGCGGCGGGAGCGGCGGTAGGAGCGGTAGGAGCAGCGGCAGGAGCGGCAGGAGCAGCGGCAGCAGGAGCAGGAGCAGCGGGACCAGCCCTGTCTCCATGGCGCCCCAGCCCCGCGCCCCCCGCGCCGCCGCGCGCCCCCCGCGCCCCGCCCCCGCCAGAAGACCCCGCCCCGGGGCGGGGCCGAGCCCCGCGCGGCCAATCGGCGAGAAGGGGCGTGGCTGGGTCCGGCACGGGGCTCCCGGTCCGGTCCCGGTGATCGCGGCCCCCGCTCCGCTTCCCACGGGGCGAGGACCCGGACCCGGCTCCGGGATCGCTCCTGCCGGGACAGGCGGCACCCCTCGGGCCTGAGCCTTGGGCTGCCTGCGCCTGCTGCCCGGGGCAGGGGCTTCCCGCCCCATGGAAGCCAAAGGATCGCTGAGGCACGGGCAGCCCTTGCCGATGCTGAGACGCCGCGGCCACAATCAGCAGTGCTGTGCCGCCCCCGACCTCCCCAAGTGATGTTTGCTCCCTGCTGGTGGTAGTTCTTTTCTGCAGCACGGGGCCCAGGAGAGCAGCGGGGTAAATCTCATTCCTGCCCTGGCCCGCAAATGATGCCTGGGAATGTCAGTTTTACATCGAGCCCTCTATCCTGCCTTTCTGGGTTGAAATTTGATTCACAGCTTCATTTCGAGGTCCTTCAAACCCCACAGCTGCTGTAAAAGCAAAAGTGGCCCGACACCCTGGGAAAACGCAGGTCCAGGCAGAGTGGGTCCTGCCAGAGCCGTGCCAAGGGCAGTGCTGTGGCAGCAGGCGTGGCACCAGGAGGCTGCGGGAGAGCTGCCTGAGCTGGGGGTGGCAATTCCTGCCTCACTGCGGCCGAGGTACATGCCACCAGGCCCACAGCCTCCTGCTCTGGAGGAGGAACTTGACAAGGTTTGATTACCACTGACTGTAGGTGTTGCAGGTCCCTGCAAAGTTTAGTCAGGCTGAACGCCTGCCAGCTTCCCACCTGATGGTGGGTACTGTGACACGAAAGCTCGCTTTTGTAGCGACATTTGTTCCTGTGGGATGTTCCCTATGCCGTGATTAAGTGCTGTCAAATACAAAACATTGCAAGCCTGAAGTAAAAATATTGAACCTGCATCTGGCTCAGCCCAGTCGGGCTGTGGCACCCTGTGCATGGCTCCTGCTCGCAGGGGTGGGTGCTCAGACCACAGGTCAAGCCCAGCTGGACACCTGGAGCTGGAGGGTGTTTCCAGCTCTCCCTTCATTTCTCAGCCCCTCTGCAGACAGTCATTAATTACCTTTTCTCTCCGTGTTAACCTGACTGGTGACAAAGTCCCCATTCATCAATGCTTTTCCCATCCATGAGAGCACAACATGGGCCGGTGCTTTGGGTGCTGCTCCACCAGCCCTTGGAGCCTGATCTGCTCCCGCTCTGCGATCGCAGCCCAGCAGCCCCTGGAACAGCCCAGAAGCAAAAGACAGAGTTTATTCATAATCTTCCTCAAGTGGAAACCAGAAGAAGTGACCTGTTATTACTGGAGATTTCTCAAGCCACCCAGGAAGAAAAGTGATATTTAGTTGTCGTTAAAGGCTCAGAACTGCGTAACAATTTCATGCTATGTTAACTTCTAGGTTTTCTTTCGCATATAAATTTTTAAGGAGTAAAATAGAAAAACCGAGGCACTTGACCTTTAATCACAGTTATTTATGTGATCAGTCAAGTGTGGGAAAAAGCTAGTTTGTGCTTGAAAGATGCCCTTTAAAGCCAGAGTGCTCTAATATGACACACAACTCTCACAGTGTAATATAAAGGATCTCACTTGCCCGCCTTCAGGCACAGCAGCTCCTGTTTAGTATTCACACGCTGGGTCTTGCTGCTGGGACAGTGGAAGGTATCAATGTCATGAAGCAAATGGGTTCAAACCCCTGGGACAGCTCCATTCACTGCCGAGCCCCGCAAGCTTGTACACTTTCCTGTCAGTGAAGAGCCAAGCAGGGAAGAAGATTTCAGATATGTATGGAGGATTTAATGTTAGACATGTTTTACTAGAAGAAGGGTCTGTCATGCAAACACAGTACACCGTTTTTCCACTTATCTGAAATATTATTCCAAGCACTTATAAAATCTTCATTTTAGAAGAGCCAGAGCTATTTTAATCAAGACTTTGAAGTATCATATTGTTCCGGGGAAATGATCTCATGACTTTTTCTTTGGCAATGCCAGAGGACTAAAAGCCATTGCTGGGGTGAAGGAAACAGAGCAGCCTTTAGTGGAGACTATCGGATTTCTTCACTATCAGACACAGGGTACGGCAGGGCCAGGTCTCTGAGCCCAAAGATGAGCCAGGGAGCAGGACAGAGGGGTCAGAAGACACAGAGGATTGGTGCTGTCCCTGGGATGGCACAGCAGACAGCTCCTCCAGCACCAGTGGCACCACAAGGGGCCAGTTTTTGCAGGCAAAGGAAGAGGAATGCCCAGACTGTTTGTCAGCTCTGCTGCTCACATCCAGCTCTGGGGCTGCTGCCCTGACCTGCTCCCAGGTGCTGCCACAGCTACAGGGTGAGCCCGTGGAGAAAGCAAGAAAGCAAAGACACTGGGTCATGCAGGCTCCAGATTGCCAAGGCAACTTGTGCAAAGAGTGGGGCCAGCCCAGAAAACGTGTAATTGGTTGAGCTGAGGTATTACCTGCTGTAAGTGGAGACAGAAAGGTAGTTTTGACACCACAGTGAAAATAACCCTCCTGGGGAAAAAAAAATCAATACAAACACCAAGGAAAGAGAATCAGAATCCAAGACCATCAATTCCTGAGATAAAGAGTTGAAAGTCTCAGTGGGAGGACAGCCAGATCTGGACCGAAAAACAAAACTTTGCTTCTTTCGCTGACAAATTACTTTTTATGCGAAAGGACAAAGGAGCCGGGAGGATGCAGGCCTTAATGGATGGCTGGAAGAGCAATCCTTGACAAAAGACAGAGGAGGCAGAAAACTCATGGAAGCTTTTGCACTTCTCCTTTCTCTTCCACACTTGAAAGGATTTTCCTACAATGGAAAACAAGGGATTTGTGCAATTTTGTACTCTTTTGGTCATGTCACACAAACATGCTCCGGGACTTTAGTTGCTTCTGCTGTGACAAAGGCAGAGCCAGAGCAGAGGAGGCAACAGCAATACAGCACAAGTGTGTATGGCATTAGGGAGCATCCCACTGAGGAAAGTGGCTCAGATAATCTGGTCCCACTGGCACCTTCCCAGCCCACCACTCCTAGCTGATCCCAGGGCTCAAACTCCACTTCCCAGGGGTACAACGCTCCATCACAGCCAGTGCTGGCCAGTTCCTCGCTTGCCCTCCTGCTACCTGGCAGAAATCACAGTGAAAATGACAGCTAATGTAAAGCTTCCCCATAAATCTCATGTTCAAAGCTGCACAGCTCAGCATCATGGCTGCAAAGGGAAAACCCTTCTACCTTCTATGTTGTTTGTCTGCAAATACAAAGCAACCAGAGCGGTGCAGTTGTTTTTAACAGCTCAGTCTTTCTGTCAGATGTGTACTTCAGGATCTCTGCACTATAAATGTTTTGCAGCAGCTCTTTAGCTTTTAAGGTAATCACATAAAAGACCCTCGACTGCATAAAGGCCTCTAATCTGGGTAAATGCCTTTAAGCATCTTTACATTTGCTAACGGATTTCCAGGCAGCCCGCAGAGATCCACGTTCTAGAAAATAATGTAAAATAGAACGTCTAATTTTTTTTAAATACCTCACATTTGTCATATACTGAGAAAATTCAGAGCTCCAGGCAGCATAAGATCATTACACTTACATAAGTCATGCCCCATTCTGTCACCATCAGCATGAACCCAGCCTTTGGCTGGGGCACGGATCCACTCGAGATTAAGCTCCAACTCAACCAGAGACAAATTACCACACACTAGTAATTAGAACCAGGCAGGAGGGATCCAGGCAGCGCAGTCTGGTGACAGAGCCTGAAGGGCACATTGAGGCATGCACTGAGCTGGGGAGCTGTGTGTGGAAAAGCACGTGTGGGATCTCCCCCACCGGATTGCGCTCTGGGAACAGCGGGAGGGTCCAGGGTCGATGCTGTGCTGTGCCTCCCACTACACTAAGCCAGAGGCTGCCCAAGGGGAGAGAAGGGGAAGTGGGACCCCTCTGCAGGAGCGGGTCTCCCCCGGTGCCCTGGCCCAGTCACTACTGACAGGCCAGTGACCACGGTGCTGATGTTCACTTGGGCAGCACTGGGCAAGAGGAAACTGTTTGGTGCCAATAGAAAAGTAATTTAGAGCTCCAGAGGAATCCAACCGTAATTCAGTGCTAATTAATGTGTAATTACTTAAAGTAAACACAGTGAATTTGGGACTGTGTCCTACTCACCCCCTTCAGTCGCTTCTGAGCAGCATGGCCAGAAACACTGACCTGCTACACTCCCATGGCCAGTGAGCACCGGCACCTGGGCCAATTCCACCCCATCCCCAGTGGGACCCAGAGCTCTGAAGCTGCTTTGCCCCTTCACTGCTGGCAGCCAGGACAGACAGACCTTCATGACAGAGATGTGCACAGCAGAGTCACTGTGCTGGGGGGCCCATCTCCCCAGGGAGGCAGGTCCTGCCCCGAAGAGATGCTTTGCTAGCACTTGCTAAGCACAGAGCAGGATGGCAGCATCCTGATCTTTGTGTGGATGGGCTTCTTCCCCCTTAGCCTGCCCCTCTGCCGTGGCTTCACTTATGCTGCTTGAAAGGCAGAGGTGCAGAGTGAGCACTCAGGTGAATGAGCATCCGAGAGCCGAGGCAGGGATGAGGATGTACCTCAAGTATAACGGTGCAAACAACCACTAAAGTAATTTTTATATGAATCTGAACAAAGGAGTTGTCCTACCTTTGATTTGCTCTCCTTTTTTTCCTGTCTGGTTTCATTAAAACCACTTACAGAGATTTGCAGCAGTTCTGTTTGAAGTGCTGTCATGAGGATTTTCCTTTTCAGTGGCATTGGAAATGATCTTACTGCAGGCTGATTATGTTTCACGGAGGGATCTTCAGCATGTGGCCATCACTCATGGCTGGAGGCATTTCAGACAGGCCAGATCTGCTGGCCGTGTGGCTGTTGAGGTGACCATCTGGCCTTGAGCACCGGAGAAGAGGTTCCATAGCAGAGGTCAGTGGCTGTCCTGGTACCAGGCCCCCACCGTATCCTGAGCTCTTCCCAGGCCTCCTTTGGTGGCTCCAAGCAATGCTGTGCTGAATCTCCAATCCAGCCCTGGTTAATTTGAAAACTAAGTAAGTGCAAGACTGGTTCATGCAGCCCCTGAGAGGAATGTGCCAAAGGGGAACCCCAAAGTGACAGGGCACCTTGGGCCTCGAGTCCCCAGTTTCATGATGTTTCCCCTATTCATTAAGAGCTTTTTCTATGTGTAAGTCTTTGTGCTGATCACCATTTAAAATTACCAAGGTTTCTAACTGTCTTGGCCCCTCAATAAACTAGCAGTAAATACCCTTTAGCAACAAAGGCAGTGAAGTTGTAGCACCAAGCTGCCATGGATTTCCATGGAGTGATGCTGTTCTGGCTCTTACTCATTAGGCAATCAGAGATGCAACTTGCATGACACACTGATGAGGAAAGACACTTCAGGACACGCTCCGTAACTCAATCACCACAAGACATTCACCAATTATCCCCCCAGTCACGGGGTGAGGGTGACAGGGAGGTCACACAGAGCGAGTCTTTTTCGTTTGTCCATGACAGAAGAGGGGAATACACTTTGCAAATGATAATTAGCAATTTACTCCAGCTGGGGCTAATTCCTAGATGCATTTTGCGCTCCAGGACTTGGCACTTGGGCAGACTCTAAATAAGGCACCAGCATGGTGTGTCCAGCTCCATTAGAGCTCTCCAGTAATTACAGAGTGCTCAGTGCACAGCAGAGAGTTGGAGAGCTTTCCGTGCCTGCCGTGCCTCTGCCACCCCACGACCCTGCCAGGGTGGGACGCAGGCCCTGGAGAGGGATCGCCGGCCACTGGTCACACCAGCCCTCGGGACACCTCTCACGGGGGTCCCACCAGCCCTGTCCTGATGATGGAGAGGGGGACCCCTCTCAGTGGCACCTCTCAGCCCTGCTCCCATCGCGGCTCAGTGCTGACCAGAGGTGGAAGGGGGTTGGGGAAAGGGTTGCGGCTCAGGGAAGCGATAAATTCTGCTTCACTCTAAGGTGCACTTAAAGCCTAGGGCAAGGTTGCAGTTTAGGTTCACAAAAATCCTGCTTAAATAAACAGAAAAGGAGGAACTGCTGGAGGGAGCATCAAATCTGCATCATAATTAGGGAAAAGAATAACAAATGGTAGAAACAACCTGTTCCCATCTGCAGCTGCTGTTTTTTCCCTGCTGTATCCGAACAGCCGTGCACCAAGCCTACCAGGAGCCTTGTCTGGAAATGCTCGACTGTTTCATGCAATAAGAGTGGTAAAAGAGCCTCTTCCTGCGTGCACTGCAGATTCTGCTCTAATGAAGCCTCAGAAAGACTTTTATCAATCAGACACTTACTGCTGTCTCCAGTCTGGTACCAGAAGTGGAATACTCACCCCTGAAAGGGTCTCCATAAAGAGGGCCCACGTGGGGACAGCAGTTAGGCTCAGGATCTGGGGGTCACCCTGGTGTGGGGCTGGGTCTCTGCCCCTTGTAGTGGTTCAGGTCACCATCACACCAACCAGAGCAGGAGGGTACAGGTCTCAGTTGCATGCATTTCGGACATTATTCAATCACAGACTGACTAATTTATCCACAAGCCTTCCTAAAGAGTCTGACAGTGTAGGAAAGAGAGAAAGCAGCATTATTATCTGTAAACAGCAGCAGCTGACAGCATGTTTAATCACAGGCTGCATAAAGGTGACATCGGTGGAGGGCAGGATTAGACAGTTCTCCAATTAGTCACACGGCAAAGGCAGGAACACGGAGCCTGAGGGTCACTGAACCTTAACACGAAGCAAAGATTGGAGCCAGAGGCTACCAGTGAGGGGGAGGCACTTGGAGCTGGGGGCAGGCTGAGCTGGAGCCCTCCCTGGCATCCTTAGGGCAGCTGGCATGTGTGGAGAGCCCGGGCACCGCTGCAGAGCCACAGCCACCACTGGTACCACAGCTCCTGCCCTGCCTCCAGCTCTGCAGGCTGCCTGCGCCTAACAGGATTTTGCAATCCGTGGTGAATGTGCTAATGGGATAGAGAGGTAAAGAGTTCATCCTAGTCACTTCTCTCTGCTTCTTTCCTTTTTTTTCTGAGCATCTTTCTCCCCGTTTTCTCTGGCTCACCTCTTCCTGAGGTCTGCCGATTAAAAGCATTAATAAGAATCAGAAATTATTATGTGAATCCTATTTATCACAAAGCAAATGGGATCCGGTGGGCTGCAGCCTTGGGAGCCATGGCCATTCATTTACCAGGAATGCTGTCAAGGCCGTTGGGGTTCTCTTCCCCAGCCCCCATTCTGGGGGATGCAGCTTTCAGGACTGGGGAGAGCCCAGGGGAGAATTTACTTTCTGCCCCAAGGCACAAGAGAAACCATGAGAAATCAATTTTCCTTCCTCCAAGACCCCTTAGTTTTCAAGACCTTTTAAAGGACAGAGAAACCATAAGTGGGACATCTTCTATCTTTAAAATGGTTTTTCATTATGTTAGATTTGATTAATCAACCTCCTACTCTCCTATCACTTCCACAATGGAGAGCACTGGGTACCTCCTGGCAACTGTTCTTTGCAGAGGGAGAGAGAGGAAGAGGAACAAGGAGAGGAAGAGGCAGAGGGAAAAGGAGAAAGAGAGGGAGGCTTCCATGTCTGGGGGAGGCTCCAGTCCTTGTGCCAGCCTGCACTCCTGGTCCTTCTGCTGCTCCCATTAGGGAAATGCAGCCCCATGCTGGGTGCAGAGCGCTCCGTGGGTGCTGCCAGTTCCCAATTCCTGCTCAGCTGGTGCCTCTGGCTGTCCCCATGGCTACCTCTGAGCTTTGAGATGGTTCCTGAGCTTGCAAACCCTGACACAGCCCGACTCGCCCCAGCAGCCACCGGGCCCTTGACACAAGCATTACCCTCACAGAGCAGCCTGAGGGGTCTAGGTGTTCATCCCAGCCCCGATCAGCAGGCACGGGGCCTCAGGGAGCATTTCAGGCTCTGAGTGACAGGAGGCAGCCTTCTCTGCCTGCCAGATAACATACATAATTCAGGTGAAATATTCATTTAAGACCGTCTGAGCCATGGCAATAATGCAGACATTATGACAATACAGATCAATAAGCCCACAGAGGATCCTTCACTGAAACACACTGCAATTGTTCAAACCAAGTCTTAATTGTGACAGGAATTGATTTCTCTCTTCTAATATCCCTGACTTTTAATTAAAAAGCAGTTAAGTAGACAATACATTTCCAGGATCATTTAGAGGCAGGAGGACATCAAGGAGCACACACTTAAAATGCAGCAACGGTGCCTTGTTAATACAATGGGACCGACCGCAGCTTGGGGCATTACTCTGTGCAAGTCAGAGGTGCCTGTGGCTGAGCAGGGCACAGGAACACCAGGATCCCCAGGCCAGTACCCACAGCCTGTGCTCCATCCACCCCAGCCTCAGCAGGGACATGGGCACATCCCCACTTGTTCTCTGCTGTTCCCCAGGGCCCTCCATCCATCTGCATTTCACACCCTCTTGCACACAGGGGTGCCTCCAATAGCTCTGGTTATCCAGCGGACTCCAGAGCTTTCCTTTGCCCTTGGAGGGTGGCAGAGGCCAGCAGGGAGGACAGGCAGGGAGGGCAGGGGCAAGCAGGGCAGGACCAGGCAGCACAGCTCCCACCACATGAGGGAAGGGCAGTCTCTGTAGCACCAGCTGCCCTGGAGCTCAGGGAGGTGGGCACAGCCCCAGAACAGCCTTTCCCCCACCCTCCATGTGCTCCTGGGGATGGTCCCAGGATGTGCCCGCAGCACAGAAGAGGCTGGGAGGATGGATTGCTGAAGCTCCTGTGAAGGGAGGAGGTGAGCTTCTCCAGCCTTCTTTTTTTGATTTTCAGGCAGTAGAAGCGGCAGCACAGCGAGAGTGTGAGGAGCCAGCTGTGAATCAAACGTTTCTCAACCATCCTCCGTTAGAGTAAAATGGGCCTAAGCACCTTAATCTGACTGGAGGGAAGACATTAACATCAGAGACTCCGTTAAAAGAAGAAATGGGCCTTTTATCTACTAATCAAGAATCATAAAGAAAAAATCCTGGAAGGCACCCATAAATGCTCATGAGGAGGGAGGGGCTGCACACCCCCTGCTCTGAATCCCCCATACACAGATCCTCCTCTGTGTCAAAGAACCCACACTCAGAGTGTTGTTCAAAGCCAGTAGTGGTGGAATTTGGAGCAGCAGCTCAAAGAAGCAGAGGTCCAGGTTCTAGAGATTGTGTCTCTTCAAAAAGGGGCTGAAATAGCTTTTGACTATTCTCACAAACATGTCTGGTATTTACTCTGCTGATGGGTATCTAAGTGGTCAGACACTGCGGCAAATCCTGTTTCCCTCGGACTGATTAGATTAGAGAGCAGAGGTGCTGGAGAGCTTGTGGATGTTGCCAGGAAGGGAAAGCAAAGATTGGAGAAGATTCTCAGAAACATCCCTGCCCGCTATTCTCCCTCCCTCCCCTTTTCTTGCCAGTCAGAGATGCAGAAGCCTCACCCTTGCAAACACAGTTCAATTATTTATATACCTTGGCTCATGAAGTATAAACCAAAACCCAAACAGTGAGAAATGGTCTTCTGGTTCGTTGAACCCCCCCCAACAGCCCCACAACACTACACCCTGCCAAAAGCCACTGTCTGCCTGCCCCTAAAACCTCCTTCCTAGAAAGAGCAAATCCAGCAACAAAGCACTGAACAGTCCCTGAGGGAAGGACAGCGCTGGCTGGCTGGGGCACCAGTCTCTAGAAACAGGGAGATAGCCCAGACAAATTCCCCAAGGAATCTGAGAGGCTCTAGCACCTTCTCATGCTGTTAAGCTTAATTCGTCCAGCTTTTTTACCTTGGATATTTCATTCTCTAAATCAAACAGCCTCAGAATGATAAAACCCTTCATTAACGCCACTGTGCTCTTGCCTAAAACAACAGCACATGATCTCCTGCCTTTTAGTTTGATCTTGCTTGGGACAGGATTAGAGAGAAATAGATCTACTAATTTTTCCAATATCCTTCAGCAAACATCAGCGTGGACCAGAGAGGACACAGAATGACAGTGCCAGCAATTCTAAAAAAGCTCTTCCCCTCCAGATGGTTGGGATCCCTTGATGGCACCCCAGGCTTTGACATCCCCACCGCAGGCCCGGAGCAGCTGCCAGGCAATGCCATACTCAGGTATTTAACCAGCCTGTCTTCTTAACAGGGAGTTTTCATCCCTGTTCAAAGCCTTCATGGGGTACTGCATGGAGGATACACATGAAGGGACTGACACACAATTTGTGGTTCTTCTTGCTCAGACAGAAATTGGCATTTTGCCTTTGAAGGGGCAGAGGCAGTGGCACCTCCTGCTGCAGGGCTTGGGGCCAGCAGAACCCATCCCCACCATGGCAGGAGCTGGCAGGTCTCTTCTGCCACCATCTCTCCGACACTTCTCCCAGCCACAGCCACGTCCAGGGGCAGGACAGAGCCATCAGCACAGCAAGCCCAAAGGCGTTCAAGCTGACCACAGCTGCTGTCCTTACCCAGCCTTCCTTGCCCTATGTCCCTGCTCTCATTTCAGCTCGCTGTTTTGCCCAACAGCTTGTCTCACATCTGACTGCAGTGGGTTCAGATCCTGCCCTCTCAGGGTCAGCCTCGTCTCAGTGCTCTCCCCTGGCCTGCCCAGATCACCTGCTGAGGATCCTGCGGGACATCTTATTCCACTTTCCATTTACTGATGGCTTTTTGGAGCTGTTCATAATCCAGCTAGCTCAAGTGTTGCAGCATCGCAGTGGTCTTTCCCAAACAAGCCACAATTTTCCAGCTGGAAACCTGTGGCTTTGTACCAAGTTCCAGTTCCCCAGCCGGCAAGTCCCAGTGTCTGCCGGTCAGTATGTTCACATCCAGTCATTAAGCTCACATCAGCTGTTGGCCCGTTGTTGCAGCGCCAGGATGGCTGTGGTCAGCACTGTCGCCTCGCCAGGGTTCTTCCACGCCTGCAGAAAGGTTTAGTCTCACCAGACATCCCTAGAAGGGGATGTGGCAGTTCGGTCTGTGATGGTTTGCCATCCATCCCAGGAGGAGCGCTGCCTCTGTTCTCACTGGCCACAGACATAACTAACATGGGGCCAGAGCTGCCAGAGCCCTGCAGCGCTGAGACCAGAGCCGAGGGAGCAGCCTGGCCCCCGCATCCCGCACAGGGCTGAGCTCTGTGGTTTGTTTTCTCCTGTAACTCTCTGTTCCCGACCTCGTAACTGTTAACTCTCAGGACCTGACCTCGAGCCTGGCTAAATGAATTTCTCCTCTGTATTACCGTAAAGGCTGCGCGGTGCCGGGAACGGCGCTCAGTCAAGGCGCGCCAGGGGAGCCAAGGTCTGGAGGGGCACAGCCAGCTGCCAGGCTGCATGGGGCTGGAGGCTTTGCCAGCGGCACAGACCCACACCACAGATCCTTCTGCCTCCTCGCAGAACAGAACAATGGCAGAAACCTCGAGAGGTTCTGCAGGTTTGGGAAGCAGCACCCGGGGAAGTCCATGGCTGGAGCCCAAAGGTGTGCAGAGTTGCTGGGCAGAGCCAGGCCAGCAGCTCGTGCTGCGGGACGGGTGGCTGAGCCACGGGCAGGTCGGCACAGCACAGGCACAGACAAGAGCTGGCTGCCGCCTGTCGCAGCAAATTGGGCCCACGAAACGTGTCCTCCAGCCCTGCAACCTGCTCACCCACTGACCACAGCCATGGGCAAACCTCAGTGGTGATGATGCCACAGGAGGGGAGCATGAGCTGAGCATTCAGGTCCCATGCAGACTTCAGAGAACAGGGAAGTAATTGAGTATTGACTGAGATGTCCCAGGCGAGCCATGGATACACATTACGTTCTGCTTAACTCAATAATTGCCATTTTTATGATCCCTTCCCACACTCTATCTTTACTAAGCTGAAAGGTCTGTAATTAGCTATTTGCTTTAAGTGTAAAGTTTTAATTAATTCATATTATGAAGTATAATTGCTTATTAGAGATAACATTGCACGATCTATCACACCGGTATCACTCTGTAATGTTTTAACCAAAATACAAGTTTGTCGAAATGGGTGAGCAGAAGCCCTAAAAATCAGGCACTGGGACGCAAAACTTCCTCCGCAAAGCCAAAGGAACCAACAAATGGGCAAATGATTCAGTACAACCCCTCCCAGAGCTGTGTCCCCTCTGAGCCTTCTGAGCTGCAACTCCTGCCACTGAGTCAGCCCCATTGCCCATGGCAGCACTATGCCTGCAACTGCATTTAACTGCTGATTTAAGCTTTGATTCCAATTAATTTAGTTGTTAGGAGAGTTTTAGTTTAGGGCTTCATGTGTTTTTTATGGAGGAGTGTCAGCACAGCACATCAGCTCAGGGCGGTTTCAGACGGCATGAGCTCTCTCACCATATCGTGACAATTATGCAACACTTGCACAAATGCAAAATCCCTACAACATCCCAGATGAACACCAGCCACACAGAGGCTTAGGGAAACACCTTCCAAACAGCACGATAGATTACTCTGTGGCATTCAAAGTTTTCATCTGCCAAAAGCTGGATCCATGGTGCTGAGGCAGCAGACAGTCTTTCCTGGGGATCAGGGATTTCGAAGCTTTGCCAGTGGAGAGAGAACTGAATGGAGGTTTAACATATGTATTGTAAGATTTAAGAGGAGTGTACCTGGTGGTGCAGCCTGGCTGGGCTGGCACTGCTGAGTCCCCACGTCCCACACAGGGCCAGGACCCACTGTGATGCACAGCTCCCACCAGGGCCTGCTGGATGGATGGATGGATGGACCCAATTAGCTATTTATTGGGGTCCCTTCATGCTTCCTCAAGAGGGAAACCCCAACAAATACAGCCTTCCCTTCGCTCACACCAACAACCTGTTCTGGCTCTGTTTTATGAGTCATCAATTCCTAATAAGTAGAAAACTGCCTGATGGGCTTTGGACAGGAATATTTACTATATCAGAGGCAATCCACAATCTGAATTACCAGCTATAAATCAGGTTTTGAACGTCGACGCATCTTTAATAACGATAAATGAAGAATTTATGGATGTCGCTAAAGTTCACATCAGGATTTTGATTTATGAGCACAAAGAACTCAGGTGGAGCCATCAACCCCAGGCCCAGCACCTTGTCACAGATTTGGACACCATCGCTTCCCTCACCTGGGCTCCAGTGACTGCCAGCCCCCCTCTCTCTGCTGTGCTGTGGGGCTGATCCCCTTCCCTGCCAGCCCCTGGAAGCTTCGAGCTATGTGTCATGAGTCGAGGCTGTGACAGCTCCCCAGTCAGCCAGAGAAAATTTTAATTGCGAAGCAAGTAATTAGTGGCTACAAAATATGACCAATGTAATTACACTGAGGGTTTTCAACTCTGTCTGTCCAGAATCATGGCATGGAACAGTCTTATAATTAGGTGACAAAACTGACAGGCAGCTCCAGTGAAACCAGCTGTCCTCATCCTCTGCAGAGATTCCCCAAGTGTTCTGCACCAATAATTACTAATCAAGTTCTGTCTCTCGGGATTAAAAAGGCATTCCACAGGTAATTTGCCCATCATAGCACAGGCCTGGTGCTGGCAAAGGGCCCTGCGGAGGCCAGTGGGTGTGGGATGGCTCCAGTGCTGGGCTCACACACACTCCCTGAGGGACCCCATCCCAGCTCGAGACCCACCTGTGGCTGCTCCACTGCCCAAAACTGCCGTACAACGGCACTCAGTGCAGTCCATCACTACCCAGCACATCACGAGAAGTGGGTCACAAATGAGTCACTTAAAGGATCACCAGCAAAGGTGACTCTGGCACAGGTGGGATGTGAATGCGGGCAAGGGATGGGGCAGAGCAGGGAAGCAACGGTGATCCCAAATTGCTCTGATCCCAAATTGCTCTGCTTGCTCCAGACTGCGGCTGGGCACAAGGATAAACAAAGTGGGGAGGATGAAGAGCACATGGGCAGCTGTGTGCCTCAACCACCACCACCCTGGAGCTCCACCTGTGGCCACGTGCCAGGCTCATCTGGTGCTCACCCACCTGGGGATACACCCTCCCCAGAACTATTTCATCCCGGGTGTTCTCAGCTGCACCCTGGCTCAATGGCAGTGATGATGTCATCTATCTGCATTTTCTAAGAATGTCTGGAAAAAAGACGGACAAGTCTGTAATTTGTCATTACCATACCGACCTGGGGAACAGCTGAACAAACCACAAATATTGAACAAACAGCCAAACAAAACCTGTAATGGCTCCTAATGAGCAGAGACCAATGCTGATGGATGACCTATAGCAGCACAGAATGATTTGTGAATTGCCACTGATTTCCAAAATCAAACCACAAATTTTTATTCACATTTGAAATATCATGGGAAGTTTTGCTTTTGTCTCAGTGTGACTTTTTTGGGGAAATAACATTCACTCCAGCCAAGCCCATAGTATCCTCATAACACAAACAATGTAGTTAAACTCAAGCACCTGGTTCTGGGTCTGAGCATTGCAGGGCATCCTCAGAGTCCTCCTCAACACCGGTGTGGCTCCAGAGCCAACGCCATGAAAACCACATCAGCCTCCCCACCAGCAGCCACTCACACCAGCAGGCCAGGAAGGGTCCCCAGCCCTCGCTGTACCTCAGTACAGAGCATCCCGCTGCCAGGGAGAGCAATGCAAGATTGCTTGTCCAAGCTGAAGCACCAAAACCTGTAATTTGGACCCAGCTGGGTGTTCAGTGGTGTTTCTGAAGGGCACAACAACTGATCCTGTGTCATGGTCCTGTATGTTGCTCCAGCCCACGACTTCATCCCAACCAACAGCCCAGGTCTGCGATGAACAAGCTCTACAGCTCCTTGCCCACTGCCTTCAAACTTGGCTCTGCTTTTGGGCAGTAGCTCAACATGTCACCATGAAACCCAACCCCCCAGTGCTCGCCCCGAGCTGCCCTGTCTTGTCAGAACATCTGCCCGTGCCGTACTCATCGCTTCCACTGACAGCATTTGTGCTGCTGCTTCCCACAGACTGTGAGGCAGGACTGAGCCTGCTGACACCTGGCAACCTGCAAACGTGAGAAACCACCTCTCTGTCCCAGCACACAAGAGCCACCAGGGCCTCTGAAGGATCCTGCACTGCCCTGCACACCCAGCAGCCGGAACAGCTCTTGCCACAGTGCTGCTGGTACCTCCTGCTTGAGCACACTCTGCTCTGCTTCCAGCAGCTCCACATCTGCATCCCCTGCATCCCCAGCCTTTTGTCACTATCTGACCCACAACAAACCCATTAAGATGGTAAAGATTGGAATTACTGTGATCCCAGGCAGATGCCCAGGACTGGCCTAGAGGAGCAGCAGTGTTTTACACAATACAGCAGCAAATTACTGAAGGTCACCTACAATTTATCACTGCTTTGCTTTCCAGACAGTGACACTGTTTTCCCCAGGGACGCAGCCTCACGAGTGCCAGCACATCTGCTCTGATTGAGCCTCTAACAGGGATGATTTTGCTTATTTTATGGGATTGGAAGCATCCCCAATAAGCATGTTGTCTCCTTGTCTGAGTGATGCCTTTGCCATACGACACTGAATTTACATTTCATCCACTGCACACAACTGCTCTGACAACTGGAAAAGCACCGTATGGGGAGAGGACACGCTCCAGGAACTCGGTCCCAGCAGGGACAAGTCTTTGCTGTGCTCGTGAATATGCCAAAAACAGCTGCAGGTGACAGGCTCTACCAGAGATAAGATTATGCAGCACTGCACCGCGTTTTCATCTTCAAAGGTGCAAAGAAATTAACAGCAGCTTCTCCTGGGCACAGCTTTTGGCTGCATAGGGGGCTGAGACACCAGGCCGGCACTGCAGAGACACTGCTGGAGCCTGTCTGTAAGCAAGAGCTGCTCTGATGAGGAACAATTAGACAAGAGGGCAGAGACACCCCAGAGAGCCACCCCGGACAGGGACTTTGAAGGGACTCCTGCCTGAGGGGCAGCTGCCAGCGGGAATGGTCTGAGTGGTGTTTGTGCCAGTGTAATCTCTGCTGCTGAGACACCACCTCACCACACAGGAGCGAGGACAGACCTCTTTGAGCCGGCCCCCCCTCTGTCAGCACCCCCAAAATGGGCTGGGGTTCATTGACAGGGGAAGGGTTTCTCCAGGGTTTGAAACACACCGGTCTGCTCTGCAAACCTCCCACCAGCCACCAGCAGGACACCTGCAGCCTCTGGAGCCATCAGTCCCAGCAGCTGCCCAGCCTGTGTGCCCAGCAGGACGGGGACAATGACCTGACCCTGTCACCTGCACCTGGCCAGTCCTCACCGCCGGCTGACAGCAAGGGGCTGCGGATCCACAGACATCCCTTTCATCTCAGCAAAGGCTGCTGGATTTAATTCCCTGCACTTTGGTATAAAGTCAGGGTCCCATCCGGAAAGCAATTTATGTCTCCTGGAGCAGGCAGTCAGAACATTTCCCATTAAAATGTAAATTTGGCCAAGTTTTCTGGCACCTCTTTTCCTTCCTTAAGGTAAGAAGAATATGAACTTGTATTATTTTTTCCATCAATGATACCTTCCCCTCAGTTTTGTGCTAAGGAAAAAAGCTGCCCGATATACACTTTCAACAAATTAAATTTGAATTGAGTCTGACAGCACAACAGGGATCAAGATTACAGGGAGATGTGCTGGCCTAATTGGAGTCATTGCCAAGACGTCACTTGCAGAGTGTTAACCGTGGAGGGCAAAGTAGAGCAAACACAGTCTCTGCACCAAACACTCATCTTGGTTGAGCTGCCCTGGTGCTGCCAGCAGGACCAGCCTGTCCCAACATCAGCAGCACCCTGACAGTGCCCCTCAGGAACGTGCCTGGTGCTGAGTTTAGTTTTTCCTCAAACCCCCCTATCCACAGCCAGGCACTGCAGAGCTCCACCAGGTCAGCCGGGCGTGGTGGTTCCTGCCCTGTCAGCGACCCCTGTCCCACCTCTGTCACTGCTCCACCACCATCCCTGGCCCTCTGCTTGCCTCCCCACAACTGCAGCCACGCAGCAGAGGGGAATGGTCGGCTGGTGACAGGCACAGGACTTTGGCCAAACGTGCTCGGAATAATGAAGCCAACCGTCCTGCTCACACTGTAGGTTTTAAAAGATAATGTTTCATGATTAAAACAACAAAACCCTGTGGACTTACCACTTCTTTTGCCTTCAGACACATGGAGGTAGAGAAGTGCTCTCTCCTCAGGAAGCCTGTCAGCATCTGAAGGGTGTTTAGAGTATACAATTATACACCAAGGAGAAAAGCCTGAAAATTCTCCTCTGCTCACATCAGGCAGGCAGCTCCTACAGGCTTGGGAGCTTCTGGTTCCCCAGAAATCTCATCGAAACAAGCTGTGTGTGATGACAATTTGCATCATGGAGTAATGAAGAACTCGCACCTGACAGAGCTGCAGCCAAGACACACCCAGCCCCGGGGGGCAGAGTTAATGGGGAGCATCAACCCAGACCCCGGGGAGAGCAGGCTCATCAATAAAACTTAATCGTTTCATTGCAAGCACCGATCCAGTGCTTTCCCTGTGCCAGGGCCAAGAGTGCTCCCCAGGGCCAGGAGTGCTCCTCACGTTCATGTGTGCCTTTCCTGCGGGGCAGCTCCTGGAACCCAGCGTGTGGCTCAGACTGCAACCAAGTGCTCTGTCCCATAGCAGCAGCAAGTGAATCAGCAGAGGCTCAGCCAGCGTTAATTACGCAGAACCATTTGCTGGTGAAATTAAAAACAAAACAAAACAAAAAGAGCATCTAATTTAATAAAAACTAAAGTAATAGTTAATTTAAAAATTCCACAGTGAAAATCCCTTGACCTCTGGAGCTCTCCTCCCTGCATGCAGGGGCTGTTCCCGGCCCCAGCAGCAGTGACACCCCTCACACCCCTGTCCCATCTCAGCCTGTGCTGCCCAAAGTCCCCTCCCCAGGGACTCCCTGACACCACCCACAAGGTGTCAAATTGAGGGAGGGTAAACCCCAGCCTTTCTGAAAAAGGGAATAAACAGAGAAGACGTGGGTGTACACAGATCATGTTGCCTCTAAGCCCCTGAAATACTCCAGTTGAAATAAATATTTTTTTAAGGAATTGGAAAATGGGAAAAATATAAAGAGCAGCCAGGCAGAATTTCCTTCAGAAAAGGGAGCTGAGAGCAAATCTGACAAATGTGCCTGGGGTGACACGGGAGAGGGGATGCTGTCTGGGGAAGCAGACTCTCCAGATGGCCTCAAGGTCCCTTCTGTCTCTATCATCTACACTTCTACAGACTAATTCCTTACATTGGCATCCTGTGGAAATTTGCCAGGCATTCTGCCAACTCTGGAGCTGGAAGAAGGTCTGGAGCATAGTGTGAGTGGGCCTGCATGCACAGCTTGCAGAAGGAAACTGGGTTTTTGCAATAGGTCCCTATAATTTCCAGGGATAAACTCAAAGGAGCATTTCACAGCAGCCTCCTCGTGTGACAGCAGAGCCCTGGTGGGGAGGTGCAGCAGAGACAGAACCACCCCAGGCCAAGAGCTGTCCAAGGATGCCCCTTCCCACGTGGTGCCTCACAGCCCTCTCCTGCCACAGACAGATTCACTCCCGCAGCAAAACCAAGAACTGCAGCTCAGCATCCCACTCTGGATACAAACCCAGCCCAGAGAGACAAGATAAGAGTAGGGAAGTAGAAGCATCCAGAGACCCCTTAAGCACATGTTCTGCAGACAACAGTACCTCACCCAGGCTGATGCTTCAGGTATTTTACACGAGAAGCTCCAGACAGAGAATTAGTGTGAAGAGATGACTTTGCAGTCAGCTGTGTCCATCAGCAGCACCTGA
The DNA here is from genome assembly GCA_035584735.1 of Pseudotriccus pelzelni. Taxonomy (NCBI): domain Eukaryota; kingdom Metazoa; phylum Chordata; class Aves; order Passeriformes; family Tyrannidae; genus Pseudotriccus; species Pseudotriccus pelzelni. The sequence goes on along the minus strand of JAWMRA010000058.1, from coordinate 2,574,442 downwards.
GACATCCACTGATGAACAACACCACAAACCCCTCTATGGCCCTCAGACACTGGGAAAAACCATCCCACATGGGCAGAGCTGGGGACCCAGGCGGAGCCCTCCCACTCCAGCACAGGATCCCAGCTCCACACCCCGCACTGCCTGCCCCTTGCTCCCCAATGACTTTTCAATGAGTAATAAATACCAGCACACACCTTCATCCATTCCCTCTTTACTTTAGCTTAGCACTGTTTTCAGAGCAAACTCAAGAGAGGGAATTCCACATTTAAACAAAGGAAGATCATCATGCCAAGAGTTCATTTCATTCTCTGCATTAGGAAGAAGCGGGTTGTTCTGAACAGCTCCAGGTTACCTGAATACTGTGAATTTTCAGAAGCACCGGAAGTTCCATCTCAGTTGTAGCTTTTGATCACACTTGGAACAGAGAAAAGCAACCAGAGAACATCACAGCTGTAACACTCCGAAAGCTCCAAACCTCTCTATTCCATGTTTGCTTTCCTTGCAGTGCGTATGCAATGACTACAGACATGGAATGAGCGCTTGGGGAGGGTGGGGCAGACAGGGCCTTCCCCACCCCATCAGTCCAACATTTCAATCATTATATTCACAAGGCCTAATCAGGATAACAGCACAGACATTTGGGAATGGTACAGCAGCACAGAGAGCTCTAAAGGACTTTTTAATTAATTTTTTTAATCTTTTGTTTATTCACCTTGACATAACCCATCGACCTTATTAAACAAGGCCACAAACACCCACTTCTGAGTGCACAGGCACATGGTGCCCAGCTCCATCAGCTCCCAGTCCCAAAGGTTAGGAAGATTCCGGTACCAAGCCATACTTCTGCCTCAGGATTTCAACTGTGGGTGTCAGTGCACTGTAGGGAGAATGAGAACTGTCAAAACAAAAGGTCTGGAGGATTAAACCGCATTTCTGGGGAAGATCAGTGAGACATAGGACTGCGCTTAAAATCAAACAGACCATGAACTCCAGAAACTACTGGAGTTTCACACAGAAGCTGCGAGAAAGGGGAATTTGGAGAGCTCTTTAGGATTTCTGAGTTTGCCAGTAATTAAGTTAAACAACATTAACAGGAAGGTGGAACTGCTGTGGGAAACAAAGCAAAGCATGACACACCCTCACCCGAAAGCTTCATTTCATTCGAAGCACAGAAAAAGGGCCAGCAGTGCTCACCAGCCAGGACGGATGATGGAGAACTTCCCTGACACAGATAAGTCAACCACAGTCGACCCCAAGCGACACTCTGGGCTCCTGATGTCCCCTATGGGGCCTCCATCGATGATCAATGACAACTGAGGCCACAGGTCCTGGAATTCCTGCAAGAGTGCTGTGGGTAACAGTCCTGACAGTGCTTTGTGAACACCATTTAAAAAAAAAAATTAAAAAAATATAGTAACAGATCAACCCTTGGAAACTGAGGTCAACTGTGAGAGTCTGGGGCTCTGTCCAAGTGCCCCAGTGACGTCCCTGAGGGGCAGAGGAGCCTCACCGACACGGTCAGGGTGCTGCCCTGAGAGCTGATATTGGCGCTTGTCAAAGCCAGTGGTCCCGAGCAGGCACGTGCCAGGTCCCTCATGAAGGAGTGGTTTGGAATACGAACACCAACCAGCTGCAGGGAAGAAGACGAGGATTTTACACACAGAAACTGGTTTTAATTCTGCATTGCCAGAAGCCCTCTTGGCTTAGAGCTCATGCTCTAGAGAACTGACACTCTTACACCTGCTGAACCAGCAACAACACAAGACCTAAGTCAGGCCCTGACACTGGGTTATGCCGTCCTGGGGAACGGGACCAGCACAGGGGCCAGGTAAGGACAAAACAGCAGTACAAGCAGGTAGAACAAAACCAGCCCACTGCCCCCAAGCCTCCAGATCCAACCTGTAGGCAAGACCTACCGATGTGAAAGGATTCAAGTCTTTATTCAGTTCTTCTGAACGCTGCAGGACCAGCGTCACCGGTCCCGGGAGCAGGTCCCGCAGCAGCTCGTCCGGCACGTTCACGTGGCAGTACCTGGAGGCGCAGAGGCAGCGGGGTCAGGCCGGGGGCACAGCCGGGCTGGGGCAGCTCCAGCACGGCCCTTCCCCGCCGGCCTCTCGGGGCGGCCCATCCCGCGCACGGGGCTCGGCACCGACCGGGGCCCCGCGCCCACCTGTAGAGCCGCTCCACGTCCCCGAGGCAGATGGCGAGAGGCTTCGCTCCGTTCCGCCCCTTGAGGCTGTAGATGCTTCGCACGGCGTCGGAGTCCTGGGCCAGGCAGGCCACGCCGTACACCGTGTCCGTGGGCACCGCCACCGTCCCGCCCGCCTGCAGCGCCCCGGCCGCGGCCGCCACCGCCTCCCTCCAGCCTGCGCCACACCGGGCGGTCAGCGGGGCGGGCTGGCACCCTCCGCCACCGCCCGGGGCCTCCGCTCCCCCAGCCCGGCCCGGCCCGGGGTCCCCCCTCTCCCCCCTTTCCCCGCCGGCCCAACCGCCTCCCTCGGCCCGTTCCCCGCGCGCACCGTGCGGGTCGGGCCCGGCCGCGCCTCCGGGCGGCAGCGGCACCAGCCGAGCCCGGCCCGGCCCCGGCCCCGGCCCCGCCGTCCTTTCCACCGCCCGCGCCAGCGCCAGCGCCGCCCGCGCCATGCGGGGACTGCCGAGCGCGGCGCGGGGAGACAACGCAAGAACCGGGGCGGGCCCGGCGCTCCCGCGGGCGGGGCGGAGGAGGCGGGAGGGCGCGGGGGGGACTGAGGGGGACGGGGCAGAGCGGGGGGGACCGAGGGGGACGGGGCAGAGAGGGGGGACAGGGGGCACAGGGGTAGCCGTGCCCGCCGTCCCTGGCCGTGTTCCCCCCGCGGGTTCCGGAGATGCTGCGGCTGCCGAGGGACCGAGGGCTTCGCTCGTTCCGAGGCTCCGGGGGTGTCCAGGGACCGGTAAAGGAGCTCCGTCGGTGTTGCTTTGCTGGTGCCTTATCGCGTTAAATGAAATAAGGCGGGACGGGGCTGGTCTGTATCGGCCCGTGTGGCCGCGATCGGGACCCGGCTGAGCCCCCGCTCGAGGGGCCGCGGAGACACAAACCGTGTGCTCGGTCCGGTCAGTCCCTGCCGGCAGCGGCATCCTGGAGCCAGAGGAGCACGGCCTGAGGAAGAACCGGTTCCGGGGACCAGGCTGGAGGTGTGGGGTGGGACCCAACTGCACCCCCGGGCACCGGAGGATGGAAAGCTGGTGAAGGCCAGTGCTGGGAGAGGGACGAGGCTGCAAAGGCAAACGCTGCCTTTTAGGGCTGGAATTCCACGTCCCCGATGTCTTCCGAAGGGGGCAAGGGCAGGATGCTCACATTCATCTCCCACAGAATGCTCTCAGGAAAAACTATTATAACACAATATTTAAATAAGCATTTAATTAGGATTCCATTAGTATTAATATTGCTTTCAATTCCAAAAAGGTTAATTTCCACTTCTTTGCAGATATTTCAAAGTACAATATTAATCATAATTCATACAAAATGAGCAATTAAGCAAACACCGTTATTTCACATTCTTCAAAAAATACAAATTCATATTTACTCTTTTTTGGGTTTTGGAGATGCTCTTCCTTTGGAAGTACTGTACCTGTAACTAACATCTTCACATTGCTCAATGTAAGCACGTTTGTTCCCATGTTTCAGAGTTAAATAAATTCCTTTTATTACAATACACACATTCTTGAGAAACTGGGGTTTAGTTCAGCCACCTCCAAGGCCCTGGGGTGGAACCAGGCTGGGTTTTGCCAGCGCTGGGTCAGGGGAGGCAGAACAGAGCAGGGTCAGCCTGAGCAGTGGGAGGACAAGAGTCACAAACCAGGAACACCAGCAACTGCCAACTACAGCACGGCAAACACACCCTCGAGTCTGCTGAAAAAAGTTATGTGAAAAAAAAAAATCTCAAAATTTTCAGAAAAAGTAGAAACTGCATTTATTTGAGAAAGTGTACACTGCATAATGAACCAAATTTTGGCCAGCTTGCACACCACCACAGCACGGGGTGGGGTTTTCACCTAGTTCCAAGAACACACACACTCAAACTATGTACACTACTACATAAATATCCAGTTTAATTTGCATTTCTCAGTGCAGACACAGAATCCAACTTCTAGAATGTGAGATAGAAACCAAGACAAGACACAAAAAAGTTATAAGTTCAGCCCTGTCCATGAGTATCGACTACAGATAACATTTATAAAAACTTGACATTACTTCCAAAATATGTTACGGAAAAAGTAGTGTACAATTAAAAACTCTGCAATGAGAAATTTATAGGGTTTATTAAAGACATGCTCTTCTTCTTTGTCTTACAGTCCAAACTGACTCCAGCAGTTCTGCCCAGCTAGCTCAGACCACTCATGCCAAGAAGTCTTTACCCACAGATCTCAGATCATTTCACAGAGACAACTCCGCTGTCCTCACTTCACAGGGAGGTTCCGTGCCTTGCCCGGTGTCTCCCGGGCAGAAGCAGAGGCGAGGATGTGACACCAGGTCCCGTTCTGCTCTGCCCCACTGCCCTGGCTGCCTCAGCTCAGGAACCAAGGCAGGGACAGCTGCTCATCCCCAATCACCTTCAAGGACAACCACCCTCAGCTCAGCTTCCCCCGCAGCTCCACACCAAGGAAGGGGCTGGTCGCTGGCTCCGGCTCCCAGCCCAGGTTATCCTGGAGCAGGAGAGCTGTAAACAGCTCACAGAGTTGCTGCAGGTCAAGGACAGTGTGGTGGATGGCTGTGGCCACGCCACCCCCAGGAAATAAGGCAGTAACAGGACATCAGAAACCATCTTAAAGACAAATTTCAAAGGTGCAACATGCCTGTTTGAGAGCAGCTTGTCACTTGTGTTCCCATGTGGGTGGCAAATCAAGGACAGGGGAGGAAGGACACACACTGAGGGACACGGTGTGCCCAACAGGAGCAACAAGCAGCCCCCAGAAAGCGTGAGAGAAAAGGCTGATGAAGCACAGTGCTCTCAGTGGGGTATTTGCATAGATTGGACGTTTACTAACGATGCATAATTTGTCTGGGGCATGGGGGAAGAGCAGCACGGCACCAACCACACCTGTTCTGTCAGACAGACACACACAGACCAAACGGGACAAGAATCTTTAGCTACAGGTATTGCACCAAGTTAAGTGCTCATCTTTGCACACCCCTGTTAACTTTTACTCAGAGCAAAAATAAACTTTGTGAAAGTATATACAAAAGAAATTGCAGCAATTGGGTTAAAGATAAAATAACCTAAAGTGCATTTTAGATACCAGTATGAGGTTCTGTGAACTAGTCTTCCTGGGCACACTCAGCCTTACACAAGTGCCCAACTCGTACTTTGTTCCACGTAAATCAGTACCAGCATTCAATCAGTGCCGATTTTCCTTCTCTGCACCACCTAAAAGCATGAAAAGCAACTTCTCCAGCTTTCAGCTGCATGCCAAGTCTGCTCACTCAAGTTCCTGCCTGGCCATCAGAGCTACCAACGCTGGTAACTTGACTCCCTCTACATGTTTAAGCTTCTGCACCCACCTAGAAATCGTGTGTGACCAAGTAAATCCCCATTAACACAAACCAACAAAAACCTTTAACACAGGTGACCCAGAGCAGTGCAGTTTTATTCTGACTGATAATTGAAGGGGTTCATGCAGATTTTGCAGAGGTGGGCACGCTGTTCTGGGAGGCTCTGGCTTATTAAGGGGACATGCCCCTTTCTTGGAATCCAACATCTCACCAAATCTGCAAAGGCAGAAACTGTCCCCTTTATTAACCATGTTATTCTGAATATGCTGGGGCACCAAGGGGAAGACATGAAATTTTCTGGCCTTGTGGAATCTCAGGGCTTTGCTGCAGCTGCCCTTGGATCTCCTCCCATCCCAGCACAACACCAACTGCCCTGGAGCATAATGTCTGATCACACAGCACTGGGGATAATGCAAATGTGAAAACATCTCAGACACGCACAGCACCAACACTCTGGAAAGCAGACCAATGAGAAACAACAAAAGCACACACCTGTACAACACAGCTGGGTGCACAGCCCATGCACTCACAGAATCATACACTCACTACAATCTCTAACCAGTTCCACCTGAATTACAGCCTGCCTGACGCATGTCAAAGAGGGCAGTGGCAAACCCAATGCACCAAAGAGTCAGGAGGACACCGTGCTTTTCCTGAAACATGCCAAAAGAAAACAGTAGCTGTGAAAACAAACAGCAGACACTGACCCCAGACACCGCTGCCCAACACTGCAGCTCCACACTGAGCTTCCCAGTTCAGAGACTTTGGTAGTTTCTTCTACTCATTTCTGTCACAAAAGAGTTCCTGAAGATGCTCTCTGGTCCAACCAAGAGTCTTTTAGGTGGACTAAGTCACAAGTAGCAAAAGTAAAAACATCTCCCTAAAGGCTGCAAAGGCTCAGAAGAGGTTGCTAAATCCCCTGGGTGTCACAGTGCAGGCCACATCTGGGACACCTGTCCCCATCAGAGAAAACCCCACAAACTCCCGGGGAATCTCCACACTCCCACATCAGCAGTCTCCCACAGGCACACGCCATACCCAAACACCACCGCTGCACTGGGCCAAAGGAAGGGCATGAGGCCACAGCGAGGGGCACCAGAAGGACCCCTACACAGCTTCAGGTGCTCCTTGCCCCCCGTCCCCAAGTGGAGCTTTGTGCATGAGAGCTGGCAGGAGACATCCCTGCGAGGAAAGTCCCAGACAGGCAGGCTTGGGACTATTTTTTTGCGTGTTCAAAGCAGTTCTTGCTACCTGCAACCCAACTGCAGCACAAAATGAAGGAGAAAAGCAAAGAGGCCTACACCTTGCTGCCCTTCAGGGATTGCTATTACAGGAACAAAACACAAGATGCTTTGCTAACCTGTTTCATGGATAAAACCCTTGTTGCTGCAAGACCCAGAATGAGAGCCCTGCAAAGCACTGCCACACCTCCAGAGGAAACACAACGTCAGGTGCCCCTGAGTTCGTCCCCACGACTGCCAACACTGAGCTCTCTGCCCTGGCATAGCCCCATGGCGCGTAATGGCCACGAAGCACTCCTGGCACAGCTGCTCACCCTCACAGGACCTGGCTTTACCCTTCTGCACTGGACTGGAAGCAAGTTGTCCAAGAGGAGAAAGTTCCCTTCAGCCCCTTTTCACCCATGCTGGGGCAGCACATTCCCAAAGGGATGGCACTGTGAGGTCACTGAAGCCACTGTCCCCCAGTGACAGGGGCGTCCCCAGGCTACACAGAGGAGTTCAACACCTGCTGATCACCCAGCAGCACTCACGGGGTTCTCCCACACAGGTACAGAGAGCAGCTCTGATCAAACATAAAGAGTGAAACATCTCTATCCACTACAGTTTGCATTTCTAAGTTGAGTGCAGGGATACTCCCCACTAATTGGCTTACAGTCATTATCTTTGTATCTCACTAACAACAACACTGTGAACTGAATAAAGACTATTTCATATTCTTTCCTTTAACACAAGACGACTGACAGCCAAAGCCAGAAAGATGGATGAAACACTACAGAATTACATCTTTTAAAATAATGCAGCATAAATAAACCATTTAGAATGAGACTGCATTTATTGCAACATTACAGGCTTTTTGGTGGAAGGGGGGGGTTGGATTTGATTTACCCTGAGTAGGTTAGAATATAGACTCTCAGTTTGATATGAAAAACTACTCTGTTGCGTAACATCTTTTAGTCAAGAAATAGCCCCGTTGCACAAAAAACTGGCATTGCAGTAGGCTGGAGACAGAGTCAGGCAGAAATTATACAGCTCACCAGAAAAAAAGGAAGCATTTATGGACAGCTGGAGGACAGATTCACTGAATTTAAAATTAATTTATGTTGAATCTTTCTGAAAATTTTCCTAGAGTTGTTCTTCACAAAATATGAGAGTAACCAGCAAAGGCACCGTGCTTCTGATTCAACAGTCCCGGGGTTAGGATGATGACTTGTTGCTGAACAGAGCCAAAGAAATTAAAAGAGCAGCAGGCACCAACCTGACCACACCTGGGACTCACTGCACCCTTCGAAGAGAGGCACAGAAAACAGACTCTGGAGCCGGAGCCAGCAGCAGCTCCGACTGCGCTTCTGTGTTGTGACACAGTGTCTGCAACACACTCGAGTCCTAATGGAATTAAACGAACAGATCTAACAGGGGAACAAGGTACTTGTGCCCTGCCAAAATAAACTCCCCCAAAATTCCTGCAGGCTTTAGTAACAGCATTAGTACAGTAAACCCAGGCACCAGCTCCCCACCAGGGATGTGACAATTGCATTCCAATCACATCGCAGATAAATCCTCCTCCACAGCAGTGCCATCTCTTCCCCCAGCAGCCTCCTTTCCTGGGCTCCCCTTTAGTGCAGGGTTAGTACAGACATGAGAGACAGGAGAAAATTATAGACCCAAGAGGTTGTAACAAAGACCCACTTGCTGCCAGTACCTTAATCCCAAACATAAGTGATGTGCAATTGGAGACAAACTAACCCCCCTTTTCCTTTTCAAAATCTTTTTGCACACGAGTAACCTTAACTTCTGTGTTCACATATGACAAGCAAAAGTGACAGACAGTGCAGCCAAAACAGTTCATATATAACTTAGATTTTTCTTTTTTTTTCTTTTGTTTTTTTTTTTTTTTACCTTTTTTTTTTTGATAGAATCTCAAAGGTGGATGTACCTGGGATGTGACTAAGATGCCACCTGTGAAGCAGAAATAAGCCACAAAACTTCCAACGAGGAAGGAACAAGAATCAAACCTTCAGTTTCTGCTTCTAAGGAGAAGGGTTTTATCCTCCAGGTGCAAAGGAAAATCTGGAACATCTTCACTTAGAGAAGCTGCTATTCAAACCAATTTCTTCCTCACCCTGCAGTAGTGCTTCAATTGGAATTATATTAGATGGGGTTTCAGGGCTTTGGAGGGACAGGAAGTCTGATACATCCATGGCACTTAATGTTTCAGTCTGGGAGTCTGAAGGGTTAACTATCTGACTGCTCTGTCCACAGGAAGGAGGAGCTGAGGAGGCAGGAAAGGTCTGAGGCTGCAGCTGGGGTGCTGGCTGCTCCAAAGCTTTTGAATCAGGTGAGGAACATTCCTTCTTAACAGTGGCAGTGGCTTTGTCCTTGGCAGGGTCTCGGCAGGCACACTGGCACTGGCAGGCCTCCTCCTGCTTTATAATAATGACAGGAACGCTGAGACCGATCTGCTGAACAGGGTTTCCTGAAGGTGAAATGAAGACAAAACACAATGGAACTACATACTTTCACAGCAGGGAGGCTCTGTTAAATTAGCTCAGTGTCATGCTTACCTGTGTTGCCAGCTACTGGTAACGCAGTGGTAAAAAACACCTTTTCTACTACTTTTGGAACTTGTGGCTTTAAGGGAAAAAAAAGAAAAAACAAGAAAAATCTGTGAATCAACTCCAATCGAATTTCTATTGATCAAATTCTACACAGCTATACATATATTCCAAAGAGAACACACAGGAGAACTGAGCTAGGTTCTGGCTATCCAAAAGTATTGTTTCAGTGATCCTGTAGTTGGGGAGTAACATCCCCTGCTCTGTGTGCTTGCTAACTCAGCTTGTGGGTTTTGACAACTGACTGAATGAATTCTTAAACACTGCTGTACTTGCAGCCACTCAAGTGCACCTGCAGCTGAGAGCCTGAAGTGACACCAGTACTGTCACAGACAAAACTCTTGAAGTCTCAGCTATCCAGATTTACTGGAGAACCAGAAACATTCTCTTTTCAAAAAAATAATTTTCATTATTTTTATCAGGGTAAATTAGGCAGAGACAGAGATTACAAAACGCCTAAACACAACCTTTACAGAGTCTTTGGTGTTTTTATGTGTCAAAAGTAACAGATTAAGCCCTACATATGTCCTCAGGTTGGGTGGTGCCCTGCCCTGGATAAACCAAGCTGATACCTGCCAACAGAAGCCCAACACTGGGGGAAAGAAGCAAGAAAGATTTCTCTGTGCTCCATTTGTTTCTCTGTTCCAGGGGCTACACTGGTGACACGTTTCTACATGGTAACATGACAAGCATTATACAACACTGCATGCTGGGGTTTATCTTAGAGTTACAGGTTTGACCTCCTCCCTTTTCAAAAGCAAAGGCTCTAAGAGACATAGTTCCAGCTGTTCCAGTGCTGTGCTGGATGTACTGACCATTTGTTCTTGGCTTTGTGGGGAACCAGTGGCACCATTCAGGATCCATTGTAAGTTCTGCTCTCCCATGACAATACTGGACTGCAGAATGGTGGTGCTCGGAGAAGGAGTAATGGTTATAGTGGGGTTACTGGTCAGAACGGGGTTGGCACCCACAGGCACAGTCTGAACCACAGCTGGCAGGGGCTCAGTGGCACTTGGGGCTGTCGGGGCAGGAGCTCCAGCAACCACTGACAGTCCCTGTACGATGGGCTGTGGCGGCGGCTGGGTGCGCTGCAGGAAGTCTTGGTGACTGGCTGAAAACTGTGTGCTGTGAGGAACAGGCACTTCTGGGGATTGTAAAACAGTTGCAGGATTCCCAAACACAGGCTGTGAGCTGGGCGCTATGGAGGAGGGAGCAGCAGGTGCTGCTGAGGCTTGCAGTGCTGACTGTGCCGGCTCGGAGAGGCCGAGCTGCAGGACCAAGGGGAGGGACAACGACGCCGCGTCTCCTGCCGGGGGCGGGACTGCAGCAACCGAGTCCGTGTCGCCGTTAAACCCTTCAATCAAGGCAGCTGCCAAGAAAGAAACAGAAAAAATACAAATACATCAGTTCTCGTAAGGTCTGAATAAACAGCTTTTTCAGTGAACTTATCAGCTGATGGGATTTTTGCCAAATAACGCATTACCACCTTCCCATCTTCAGACTAGTGCTCAAAAGCTAGTGACGGTGAAAGCTAAAAGTGTGTGTCAGTTCAAAAGGCTCGTACCAGTGAGCCCTACACACAGCCTGATAGCCTCATCAGCTCTCTCTGAGCAGCTTTGTATCAGCCTGGTAGTGAAACGACATCAAGAGAGAACCTTAAAAACAGGCTGGTGTGGCAGTTTGAGAGCTCCAATGCCAGCACTGCAGGACAACATGCTGGGTCACCTCCCCTGTCACTGAGTGCCATGTGGTCTGGGCACACTGTGCATCCCAACACCAACAAATTTCAATACTGAGGTTAAAGTTCTTTTTGCTTCCTAGAGTTACACTAAGCTTCAGGCTGAAATGCTGAATTCAGTACATGCACGCAGAGCTGTCAAAAATTCCTCTTACAGCAGTGTGGATACAACTGGTACCTGTCTGCTGAGAGTCGTCCTGATTAGCAGTGTGGTCTGGGCTCTGAAACATAGACTCAAAGATGCTTGCTGGTGAGATTGTGCTGAGGTCCTGTCCGTGTGTCTGCCAAATAGAACACCAAGAGGAAGACATCAGACCATGTTGTATCTCAGGTCTCTGTAAACTCTGCAAAAACCCCAGTCAAGCATGTCAGAAACACTTCTCCAATGAACCAGCCACCATATTTTACTTACCTGCTGTAAAATGACACCTAGTTTTTATTACCCATAATCAAATTTACCAACTTAATGAACAAATCCTTAGAAAAAGATATTAACTCCTTGAAAAGTAAAATATATTCCTCTGCATCCACATTTAGTTTAACCCTTATTTCACGTAGTACTCAGTCAGAAACAGAAACAAACATTAATCTGTTCTTGGCTGCTTGCAGAACCTTTTCTGGAGCAGGAGAAAAGTAGCTGAACTTAGACTGCATCATGGACTATGCAATTCTAGTCACCCACACTGCTCAAGGATCACAGACAAGAGCTGCACCCTGCTCCCACAAAATGACACTGTCTCCTCTGCATTTGATTTTCCCCTATGTAAAATTTAACCCAGTGAACATTTATCAAGATGCAAGAACGTTATTATGGTAGGGGGGGAAAAAAACAAACAGAGCCTTCAACAGCAGGTTGAACTAAGCACTGCACATTCTGGAGGAAAAAAGCAAAACTCAAATGAGGATGAGGCAACTCCAGGACAGTAACTCACTGTATTAGAGTTTTCCCGTAATTCTGAATCTGTTGATATGAGGCTTAAATCACTCAGACAAAGTGAGTGGCTTGTATCCTGTAAAAAAATAAAAAACAATTTGAGTTACATATTAAAAGAATATTGTCAGAAATGTTTTAAATTACTTTTTAGAGTCCATACATCTGCCTACATAGAATTTTTTTACCTATATGGAAAACCAGGACTCAGTTCTAAAACCAAAGGAGCAAGATTTCTAAGCAAAGGATATTTCGTAGCTGTCAAGGATTCTTAACATCTCCGTCACGTTACTTCCAAAAAGTTATATAACCTAGAATTTTAAACCAACACAGGAACAAATCAGCCCATAGAAAATAAAAAAAATAAGCCTTCACAGTTAGTATCTGTTCTACTTCACATGCTTACCCCACAGCACTGATTCCAACCAAAGCACACACAAAGAGGGCAAGCTGATGGATACAGCTGACCGTGGGCACACATGGCAAAGTGAGTACTTACAACTCCCTTAGAAAACCCCAGTCTTAAACGCTGTAACTTTGGAACAAGCTGCAGACCAAATGATGTCTTCCCCAAGATATGGTTTATATCCACCTAACAAAGAAGCACTAGGCAGAAGTGCCACTAACCTCTGACACGTTGTTATTGGGAAGTGCATTACAGGTATGTCCCTTCTCATGACCTTTCATGTGACTCTTGAGACTGTACTGGGTACTGAAAGTCTTCTCACAACCATTGCTGGGACAGAAGAAGGGTTTCTCCCCTACAGGCAGCGCAAAACACGTTTAACAGACTTACGAACATCCTATCAGACGCACACTTTTAAAGCACCCAAAAGAGCAATAATATTTCACACAAACAAAGACGTTTAATGCCCCTTCGTGCATTCAGCATTTCTGGAGGTGAAGGCTTCCATTTCACCATGAGAACTGACACACGACACATTTGTTATGCATCATTACTGACACGTTTGTGAAACGCGTTCATTAAACTCGAGACCTGTCGAGCATAAATATAACCGCATAAATTGAATATTGGGATTGGCCTGATGCAGGTGCAGGAATTTGCACTTGGCCTTCTTAAATCCATGAGGTTCACATAGGCACATTCCTCCAGCCTGCAAAGGTCCCCCTGGGTGCCATCCCCTCCTCCCTCATCCATGTCACGATTGTCATCCCCATATTACACGTAACTACAAACTCATATTAGGAGTCAGTGTTACTATAAACTGAATGAGCTCAATTAAAGAAAATAAATAAAACCCTTAGGACTTACCAGTATGTGTCCTAACATGTGTTTTGAGGTGGTGGCTTGCAGCAAAAGCCTTCCCACAGCCATCATGCTCACACCTGAATGAGGCATCACAGGAGAGTCAGCACCAGCCTGCTTTGATGCATTAGCTACAACCTTAGATCATGCTTTGCATAGTCCCAGCACTCTGAAAAGCAGGCCCAAAGCTAAGTTGTGTTAGCAACCAAGTATCTCCCAGCAGCTGCTGTGCATGCCACACAGACCATAGCAGGGCTCTGAGCAGGACTTTAAAATCCAAGCATGAAGTTAGCATTTGGGAGGCCTCCTCAGGAATACACACACATTGCATCGCAGCAGAGAGCAGCAATGTCTTTTAAAAGATGCTCATTGTGGCACACAATATTTTATGTTTAAAAAAATACCTTGACTATTCTTATCTTTCAGGACAGTCTCTGCACCCACAGGCAGCTGCGGGAGTTTGAGAACAAACACGCTCCAATGCCAGCCAGCCACCCTCACTCATGTGTCATGAGAACACCTTTCCACTCAGAGCAGTAACAGCTGCCTTTTGGCGCAGGTGCCCCATTACCTGAGACACAAAGAAGTCAGAATTGCTACCCAGCAACTCACCGAAATGGCTTTTCTCCTGTGTGTGTTCGAATGTGCTTCCTCAGGTCACTGTGCGTTGTGAAGTATTTGCTGCAGCCTTCTGATTCACAGTTAAATGTTTTCCCTGTGTGAAGCCTTTGATGTGCTTTCAACCTAAAAAACATGCCAAAAAAATCCCTCTTAGGACTGCTAGGATGAGACAGCCCTGGCCTGAGGCAAGCAAGCCATTCCTTCAAATGTACAGGACAGGATCAAAGGCTTAACATATCCTGAGTGGAAGGTAACAAGCTCATGAAAGTGACTGCTATCAGTTCCAAAGTGCTCCAGCAAGTCTGAGAATCCCTGGTGCTCATGCACCATGTTCAGTGCTACAGGAATATAAAGAAGCTAAGCATGCCACCACAGTTCTGCCATCCTACTCTTGGGACAACACTGCCTTATTTTGAAAGGTTTATATTCATACCTGTACCTGGCAGAAGCAAAACAACTGCATTCAGATACAAACATAAAGTAGATGCAACGTGCGGATCAGCAACAGCCACAGCTATGAGAGAACTTGCCAGAGCCTTCCCACCCATACCGTGTGTTGAACACCCTCTCACCTGTTGAACAGGCTCTCACCTGTACAGTGTGTTGAACACCCTCTCACCTGTACAGTGTGTTCAACACCCTCTCACCTGTACAGTGTGTTCAACACCCTCTCACCTGTACAGTGTGTTGAATGCCTTCTCACAGCCCTGCACGTCACACTCGAATGGCTTCTCCTTGGTGTGCACTCGAACGTGGATCTTGAGGCTGTAGGAGGTGAGGAAGGCCTTGCCACAGCCCTCCTGGTTGCACACGAAGGTGTACTCCCCACGGTGGGTTTTCTGGTGCGTGCGCAGGTTGCCAGCGGTGCTGTAGGTGCGGGGACAGCCCTCAAAGGTGCACTGGTAGCGCTTCACCTAAGCACAAAATGCTGCATTGCTTAATACTTTTTAATCATTTCTCGAACCCAGACAGGGTAGAACTGCAGTCAGATATTAAAGACAACGCAATAGATTTTGACCCCAAAGCCCAGGAAAAAAAATTTATTGCTATTTAATTCCCAGATAACAACATTTCTGCTGCACTCCGTGAGGAAGGAGTGGCAAACAGGAAAGCAGCTGGCCCTGCAGAACAGGAATCTAACAGAAGGCGAGAAAGGAAAAACAGAATTCAAAAGGTTTCCAGCTAAAAATCTGATGGCCCCTGGAAAGGACATTCAGGGGCCATCAAAACCTGCCCATTACCCCCATGCGTAGCCCCTGTAATTTCACTCAGGTGTTTCTAGCAGAGCCACTTATTTGTGGGGAATGGAGACAAGGGAAGATGCACTGTCACAACCCTCAAAACCACTGCCCTGTGTGCTGGGTTCCCATCAGCATCCTGAATGACAAACACAGTTTTCCCCATCTCTCATGGTCTAACCACGAGTCCATTCATTACTTCAATTTATTCCAAAAACCGATCTCATTGAACTATGCTCTTCCTTTCTGTGGTCACTGAAACAGTGAGTGCCTGAAGAGTAACAGATCAAAGCAGGTGCTTTTCACCCAATGACTGGTGTCACAGATTTCCCAGCCAGCCACTGAGATTCCCAGCACAGTTTCATATTGAACTAGATTTGACACCTTCCCCCCTTCTGGAACAGGCACAAGAGACCATGCAGAAGCTTCCAGTGTGCAAATGGTAACACCCAATGAAACCTCATCCTCGCTTGTGAACAGAAAGGAATATGTCACCTGATCTGCCTGAATAAATTTATCCTCACCACTGACTTATCAGAACAATGGCTTTCGTTTGACTGTTACAGTTCAGAAACCTCAACATCTAAAAGTGATTGAGGAGCCCAAGAAAGGACTTAGCAAGTCACACCAGGCATAATTTGGGTTCTAGACAATTCTCCAAAACCAAAGAGGAAGAGTTTCCCAGTTACTTCATACCTGTTTTGTAGGGGATAAAACTGCCAGCAAGACCACTTTAAAAAAATTCTATAAATGCTGAGTGATCTTTCGTGTGTCTCAATCTGTGGTCTCTCATTGCTCCTGCAACAGGCTGGCATCCACCTTACCCTTCTCTCGATAAAACCTTCATATTTGGAGAATGTTAAAGCAGTTGGGATATTTACAAGCAAAGGACCATTACACAAGGCACAGAAATATTGTAATGTGCGGTGTTTGGCTGGGGTAGAGTTAATTTTCTTCACAGTAGGGGGCATGTTGTGGATTTGTGCTGAACACAGGGTTGATAACACAGACTTGGATTTTTTTTTTTAGTGCTTCTCATTCTGCCCTGCCAGCAAGGGGCTAGGGGTGCACAGGGAGTGAGGAGGGGACACAGCTGGGACTGCTGACCCCAACTGATCCAGGAATATCCCAGACCACAGGATGTCATGCTCAGTACATGGAGCTGGGGAAGGAGAAGGAAGGGGGGACATTTTGTGCTCCTGAGTCTCTGTTAGGCATGCCAGAGCCCTGCTGTCCTGGGCATGGCTGAGCTCCTGCCTTCCAGGGGAAGTGGGGAATTCATCCCTTCACGTTTTTATCTGGTCATTCGGCTCCTTAGATGCACCATACAGAGAAGGAAACAATAATTTCATTGTAAAGCAACTGGCCCTTAATTTATAGTTTAAATCAGGAAGAAGTTAACCATAAATGCCCAAACACTACAGCACAATTACAAGACAATTAGAAAGTTTGGTTGTGCTGAGTCAGCCACAACATGGGAGCCCAGACCAGTAACACACCAAGGCCAGAAAGCATGTTATATTGGATGAGGAGTACATTATCCCCCTCAGGGATCGCCAGATCCAGTACAATTTCTGTATCAGTACTGATGTAAATGTTCCCTGTTAGAGCTTTAAGGCAGCTGGAAATTAACACTTCACAGGACATTCTCCATAGTACTTGCCATGGTACACAAGGGATCTGACAAAGGCAGGAACTGAAAATCAAGGGAGGAGTCTGTTAAGTTTTCTAGATGTTTGCAGTTAGGTCTAGAAGGAAATACCGAGTATTAGTTACAGATTAAGGGTTTGGTTCCCAGCTGTCACTGCCCATATGTATAGGAAGACAGTTTCAAGACCTGAACTCTGACAAATGCCTTGAAGCACTCCCCCTCCCTCAAGGGCCAAACCTTCATTTCACAAACCCCTCCAAGCACACTGCAGGCAGCAGCAACAGCATCACCACATTCTGAGCAAAACAAACCTCTTTGTGAAGCACGTAAAGCATTTAATTCTCTTTTCACAGTAGCACATTGTTATTAGCACTTACTATACATCCAAAATCATCAGAGATTGGTTTGAAAGCCTCGCAGGTGCAGCAGCAAGAGCTCCACACTGTCTCAGCACCCAGGCACACCAGAAAACAAGCAAGGCAGCACAGGCCAAGTCCTGGACAGCAAGACAGGGACCAAGTACTTCAAGGCCAAAGGCTGTGGCTTTTGGCCAGGGACAGTGAGCTGCTGTCTCTGCCAGAGGCACAGGGGACGCTGAAGAGCTATAACCCAGCATTTACCTCAGAAACAGGAACTTGTGCAATACCCAAAAGGACTAGGGGAACCTGACACCCTTGATCAAAGTCTACATTAACTGTTCCATTTGCCTTTAACTCCTCCCGAGCTTACTGTATTACCTCTAAATGGCTGATTTTAATGTGTCATTATTGAAAAAAAAATAATGAATTTGAAATGCAAAACTGTAATCACATCTGATCTTAGCAACAGCATTACAGTGAGAGATGCAATGCACAATAAAACAAAAAGAAATTAAAAGTAAGTACAGTGTAAAACACCCTTTGGATTCACAAATATCTAAGGCTGACATGAAGGTTTAAGACTTTGAAACAGTTATCTCACGTGTTAGAACTGCTGCACATGTTTTGGAAATGCAAAAGAATTGTGCTGCTGCCTTTCGAAGATAAGCCAGATGTTTGGAGGGTTTAGAGCTTTCCCTTCCCCATCTCCAGACAACTTATCAGGCCTTTGAAACAGCAGGTCAAAAAGGCCTTTCATAAAGTGTAAGTGGCACACGCTCAGGGCTCACTGCCACTGCCCTCACATTATGGTGTCAGTGTCCCCTGCTCTGGGAAATCAATTACAGAAATGGAAAATAAATTCAGACAAAGGATTTCATCAGGAAATTCCAGGTCTTACAAGCCTTCTTTAAACAGGAAGGGTGAAAAAATAAAGTCAATTTAGTTGCACATGCAGCCATTGACCCTGTTTAGCTGCCACCCCCTGCTCTGGGTCCCACAGAGAGGAGAGAAATGACTTGAATGACAAAGTGAAACACTCGAGCAGCTGCAGCAGCTGCTGACATGGATAACTGACAAAAGGAGACTCAAATGGGCTTGCTGAACATGCCTTGGTCCACAAGTTCCCCAGCTGTAGAGCTGACCCTGGCCAGCCCCATTTCCTCACCATGGGAACAGCAGCTCCAGGCTGATGGGAATCACTCAGTGGGCACGGCCAGGGCTCAGTGGGCACGGCCAGGGCTCAGTGGGCACGGCCAGGGCTCAGTGCTGTGGCTCTCTCACTCTCACTGAGTGGCTTACACAATACTGCTACCACTGCCACTGGCACAAATACTAGGACACATCAGCCGTTGCCTAACTCAGAAGGGCCGAAGAAGGAGCACAAAGCTGTCCCTGTGCTGGTGTCACAGTCAACTTCGCTTTGCAAGAACCCCAGGAGAAGCCCTCACCACTGTGCGTGCAGGGAAAATTCATCAGTAAAACAGAACTAAGAGTAAACCCCATTTTAACTGACCTGAACTTTCAAAATACAGCAGATGGCAGCTTAAAGCTTCCCTTATTCTCCTCTCTCAGTTTCCTGGTGAGTGACACAATAAAACTACAAGCAATTTAAAGTCTGGCATCTCAAGTATGGTACTCCAGCTCCCACCAACGGCCTGGCCCTTAACTGTGACCTGGATGTGCTTCTCTAAAGAACGTGGCCAACCCCAGAGTAAGAGAGCTCAGAATATTTCAGTTACCTCTGAACTCGGGAAACAATGACCCAATCAGAAGAAAAGCAGAAGATCACTAAACTCACATCACTGACTCGTGTCAGCGCCACACCCTCCTGCCATCCAGTGTCACACGGTGCCCTCCTGGCAGGTTCCCAGGTGGAGTCAGAGGGAAAAGACACAGCCTTGGCAGCTCTGCCGGGACACTGTTCTGCCCAGCACACAGAGCAGATTTAGTGGAGTGCAACTCAATCCACCACACAAAAACCTTGGAGAACAAGCAGAACTCCTGCTGTCCCCAGGCAAACAGCTCTGGAAAAACACCTTTTCAAACCCTTCAGGTCACCAGGTGAAAACCACTGACCAGAAGCACAAATCCCAGATCACACTTAGCTACTCACTTCCTTGAGCTTGGTTTCTGGGCACTCAGATTGCAGAGTGAGTGTTGCTCCTTCGATGTTCCTGGGCATGGGAGTTGAACCAGGATTTATTGTTAGATGAATCTGATCTGGAGAAATAATGTGTTGCACATAACCCTGGGACATTCCTTCATGATCTGCTATTAAATGAAATCCTTCTTCATGACCCTCTGGTAAAAAAGGCAAGTGTTCTCCACACTGTCCTTCATCCTCCTCCTCCTCCAGCACGCTGTGGTCCTGCTCGATGAGCACAGTTGTCCTGTCATAGACCGTCCCGGAGGAGGAGGACACCAGCCCGTTTTTGTCAGCAAACCTCATCATACTGTCATCCTGGGCCAGGTCGTCCTCCTCCACCTCATAGTAGATGACGTTGCCCTCGGGGCTGTTCTCGCCCATGGCTCCGCGCCTCTCTTCGCGCTACCGGGAGCTCCGGCCGCAACGACTCATCTGCAACGCAAGGACGGGCGAGGGGTCAGGCGCCTCCACCGGCCCAGGCCCAGCTCCGCTCGCGGGCGCAGCCCCGGGGCGGGCGGCGGCGGCGGGGCCGGGTCG
>JAWMRA010000058.1:2499416-2553032 GCA_035584735.1 Pseudotriccus pelzelni | reverse complement strand
CTCCCCGCCCCAGCGGCACCATGATCGCGCCGCTCACTTCCGCTTCCGGCCGCGCACCGCCCACCGGGAGCGCCGCGCCCGCCGCGGGGGCTCATGGGAAGGTGGCGGGCGGCCCCTGGCGGCCCGGCACGCGGAACGGCTCCAGAGCGTTTTATTTGAACGGCGAGAGCTTCAAAGGCCCGAGTTTTCACACAGCTTAAATCAAATACAGTGTAAATATCAGCTTTTATAGGTTTTGCTTGTCTACATACAGCTTATTTAGAAATTTTATATACTTTACAGCACAATCAGGTGTCAAACTGTCCGACCTGCGCCTTCAGAAGCAACAGATTGTATATAAAATACTATGATATCCAAAAAACCAGAAAAGCCGGTATAATGTACAAAAAAATATTTTTACAGTCATCTGATATCTAAAAACCCAGGTTGGCTGCATGGGGAGTTCACGGCGAATTGTCTTCCCTCTCGAGGAACTGGCGGATGAACTGCTGGGCTTTCCTCTTCTCGGCGATGTCAGGGGTGGGATGGCCGGGCGGAGGGCGCAGTAACAGCCCCCCAAACACACTGGCTGCAAGGCAAGAGCACACAGGGACACGGTGAGAGCAGCGGGACACCAGGGGCCACCCCACCGACCCCCGGGCACGGTGCCCGCGCTGGGACAACGCTCACGGCCCCCCACGCGGCTGGGTCACTTCCCCCAGCTTTTCAGGTTCCTCATTTTTTCTATGGGCTATTCAAAGCTTCAAGGCAGTGCAGACCACGACTGCAATCAGGTGGGAAGTGTCCTGTCATCCTTCTGAACAGAGAGGTTATTGTGATTGCCTTACCAAGAATATTCACATCCAGGTGGTTTTTCCCTGAATTTTTCAGGAGTTCTCGTAGAAATGCCATCAGATATTCAAATACGTTTTTATGGCACACTGGCAGGCTAGAGATAATCTGAGCAGGGAAAAAAACCAACATTTACATTGCAGACACAGCAATGGCTTCTAGCTTTACCTACACCCAACACACCCCTCTGCAAGTGCCAACAGCTCTGCATAACCCAGAAGCACCAGTTGCAGATCCCTTCCTGTGACCTGATGACTGAGTTACCGAGAGCAAAACCCTGTGAGTAGTGTGACAGAGGCCAGTTTGCCTCCCCTCCCTCCAGAACCTGAGCCAGCCCTGAGGGAAGCTGGCCATACCTGGCTGCTCAGCCAGTAGCTGCTGGCACTCTCCAGGCAGGTGCTGTAGAACCTGGAGCAGATCACTGGCTCAGGGAGGCTCTCCAGGAACAGCAGCAGGGCTTCTGCCACTGAGTGGTTGCTGCCCACTGATCCGAACGTGGTTAAGGAAGAGGTAAGCACAGCAGGATCCAGGCTGGTTCTATTTCTGCTGAAACATGAATCTTTGCTTAGGTCTCCCAACCTCCTCCCACTGCTCACAGCTTTGGGTTAATGCCCTGAACTCCACATGGGGAGCTGCTGCTTTTGGCAGTTGGACCCCTGTGAAATTCAGCAGCAGCACAAGGACCTGGCGGAGGCTTCTGGAGCCACAGGAACTGCAGAGCTCAGCTACCCCAGGGGAGAGACAGCAATTTAAAAACCCCTCTCAGCTTTGACCACTGCAACTCTGTGAGCCTGCCTGGGCATCACCTGAAAGGATACGGAAGGTATCGTGCATTCCCTTGTCCAAACAGTCTCGAATCTGCTCAAACTCAGATCTGAGGCCTGGCTGCTGAAACAGGTCCTCCTGCAAAGACAAGCCTTGGTCAGTCCAAGGAAAATAGAAGGGTTGTGGGTAAATAGAGCAACGTCCTTATAATCTGCCTGGAAAACCTCTCCAAACTGGTGGTTATCACACGAGTCTCACTAAGAGCAGCTCTAGTTAAGGCTGTGGCACTGCAGTGAAGGCAGTGCAGGAGGACTCTGCTGATGCCTGCACACACAGAGCATAGGCACCAGCACCAAACAGTGCAACCCAGGGCACCAGCATCACTTATCTCCAAAGGCCTTTGGCCAAACACCCCCAGCTCACAGCGATTGCTATTACCAGTATCTTCTTCAAAACTCAAAAAACCCAAGCAGCTCTTCTCATGTTTCCAGTACAAACACTGCCAACCTGCTGGGAAGCATTGCGATACAGGTGATCCACCATCATCCACAGCTCTTTTGGGATGTCCATAGGCTTTTCAGCTTGAGCAGGATCAGGATCATCACTCTTCTCTAGTGGCATCAGGGTCTGAGGGAAAGCATTGTGGGGAGGGGAGACAAACAGCTAGGCAAGTTCTTATTCAGCTCAGTGAAAATACCTCACAAAGCTTATACCTGAGCAGTGAAACTTGTTAGTAACAATAAACAGGCCTCAGTTTTAATGGCTCTTGTGGGTTTGGAAAGCAATCTTGTCTTTAACTCACAAGTCTCCGAATGGATTCTGCTGACATGTCCTGGATCGGTTCCCTCATGTAACAGAGAGTATGGATGGGAGACCCAAAGCAACTTGGCAAGTAATTGCCTGTTACAGACAGAAAATAATCCTTCCCCCTATTAAGATGCAAGACCAAGATATCTTCAAGTTTTTCCTCTCCAGAGTTTAAGCAAGTAGCCGTTGATTTATTAACAAACACTTCCAGCTCAACTGTGATTTCAGCATCTGCCAGAAGATAATAAAAAAGCCAGAGTCAGTTATAAACGATATTAAACCAGCAGCCTGTTAACAGGCACAGAACTCTCAGAAGAGCAGAGAGAACTAAGCCAAAAGTGGACAGTCTCAGCTCATTAACATGAGGAAAAAAAGAGGAGCTCACCTGAAAGCAGGAAGCCCTTACTGGGATTAGCAATCAGCCACTCCTTGCAGTAGGTTTCCTCATCTGGTTTGCTGATGAATTCAAACTGGCAGGGCACTTGGCCATTGCGGATTGTAAACCTCTCTACCTGAAGCTGCATGTATTTAACATCCTCAAAATGGATCTAGAAACAAATGTCAGTCAACATCAGCCATTTCACCTTGCTGAGCCCCAGCAGCAATTCTTGTGCCATGGTTTAATCATGGTTTAAGCAGCAAGACACCCAGATTAACCCTTTGCTCCCACATCCCATCTCTTCCAGGACTCCAGAGGATCACACTTGCTTACTCTAAATGCCAAAGTCCTTTGCATCAGTGGGCCCTTTAAAACAAATGCTCCCCTCAGATATGAGAGTGAGAGTGAGATAGCTGTAGCCTCAAATGTGTCCTGGGCTCATCTTTATAGTCCCTAACACACAAAGCAAATGCTGCTCTCTGACCTTCTCCAAATCCTTCAGATTTTACATTTTACGTTTCAAAGAACAAGTCAGAGCAAAGGTCACAAACCACCCTTTTACCTTCTCTCTCCCCACCTCAGGAGTGACACACCCTGCCTTTCAGCCTTGGGCTGTGATCGGAATTTACCAGCATCTAAACACGAACAAAGATTCCTAGGGCTTGTAAACAAAGAGAAGCTGGAAGTCAAAATATTCTAGTTTTTGGAACCAGACCCCAGGCTCTAGAATCCATCTTCTCCTGCTGGGGTCTGGGGTTGCTCAGTTCCTTCAGGGAGTGCTGGCACAAGACCATGCCCCACCTCTCTGCGGGACAGCGTCACCGAGGGAATGTTGGCATTCTCCAGCTTATCCAGGGAGCGGACTATTTCCTCAAAGGCTTTTCGGTAGAGCTCCTCATTCACAACCTTCACCTGAAAAGGACACACACCACAGCAGCTGGTACTGCTGTGCCTCTGCAGCACAGCTGGGACACAGCTGGAAACATGGGAAGTGATTTGATTCTAGCAGCATGCTAAAGTATAAAACCCACGTGATGGGCAGAGCCACTTGGAGCAGTAATGCCCCAAGATCTTCTTAGGATCCAACAGTAAAGGACCTTGCCATAACTAACAAGAACCACTCAGTCAGTATCAGATCAGCCTTTTTCTAATTCTCAGAAAAAAAAAAAAAGTTTGACAACACACTACTGTGTTCTCAAAGAACACCTTCAGATATTCAGGCATTGTCTGGCTTAACCTGAGTATCAGTTACACAGCCCTTCCTGACTGTGACCAGCAATCCTATCTCTGTGTCTGATCCAGCCCTTTCAAGCCATTGTTCTCTGGGGATGCCATAAAAGCAGGAGAGGGAAATCGGCAGAAGAACCTCCCTCCCCACACAGAGGACAAGGTCAGCAGAGTTGTTTCCTTCAGCACTGATGTACTTACCCCAATATCAAACATGGAGCTAACTGGCTTGTGGTCACTGAGCTTCAGAGTCATGTGGCTGCGATAGCTCAGCTGGGCAATGTTCTGCCCTTTCCAGAGTATCCGATCACACCACGCCGGAACGCGACACTTCTCACTAAAACAGAGGGGAAGATCAGTTTCCAAGCACAGTTCAGGCGCAGGAACACTGCTCTCCCAGAGACTCAGGGTTTCCTGCCATGGCCTGGAGCTCATTCTCTATCACAGTGGTATTTCTAACAGTTTCTTTGAATAGATATAAAGACTTTGATTGTCTGCTATGAGGTACCTCTAGCTCATGCTTTACTTCCTTCTTCAAAAGTGCAAAATACAATTAACACACAAAGCAATACTCAGATATTTTTGACCATAAGAGCCATGAAAAATAAGAACTCAGGCTCCACGTTTAAAGTTTGCGTTTATCTTTTTCACTGACTGCTGCACAAATTTCATTCCTGCACTTGCAGCTGAAGTTCCTGGTTTGCTAGCAGCAGGTGAGCTGCTCTGCATATAGAGCATTACAGGAACTATGGTTCTCACATACTTTTAGAGAACAGAACAAACACTCCATGTCAACCTTGGCTGGTCTCAACTAAGCAGGTACAGCAGAGACAAGCAAATAAGAGATCCTAAAAATTTTGCTTGGGAAAAGAAACAACGGAGCAGACAAAAAGAATCAAACTAGCTAAAAGGATTCCTTAATTTTGAACACCCCTATCTCAGAGCAAATCCAATAGGATTATTCCTAGGATTATTCCTGGGAAAAAAATATTAGGAGTATCTGACAATAGCAATGGGAGAAAAGCAACAAAAATAGATGTAAACTGGAGATGGATTTTGCAGCCAGGGGAGGGAACCAGCAATAATCTCAGAACTGTTCCTACTTATGGCCAATAGACCTGCAGGTTTTTTTAGCCTTGTTTTTAATTCCTTCAGAGCTAACACCAGCCATTGGTGGCATCACATCTGAGGCGAACACTATACCTTGTGTCCCAGTCATCACAGCCAGCATCATACTTGTATGTTGGCTGGAAAGAGATCTCTCCCTCTGTGAAGCCTTCAAAGGCTGCATTTGCCTTCATTTGCCTCTTCAGCTACGAAAGAAGAAAAGACAAAAAGTTTCATTTTAGGTAAGCTCAAGCACAATTCCCACAGGAGCTAAAAGGGAGGCCAAGGAGTCATGCAGTTTATACTGAGCATCCCCAGCACCACGTGCAGGCAAGTGAGACGTCAGTACCTGGTCATACTGGCAAAGCTCTGGAAATGCTTTCTCCTCTATGAGATGCTTCACTTGTGCCACATCCAGTTCCTCCAGCCGATAGTTGAGGTCCCCCAGCCACAGGATCACACTGAGAGAGAACATATCCCAGAATGTGCAGAGAGACCTGAGGCTCCCCTGGAGCCTGGCCACGGGTGGCAGCTCCACCAGA
This sequence comes from Pseudotriccus pelzelni, assembly GCA_035584735.1. Lineage (NCBI taxonomy): Eukaryota > Metazoa > Chordata > Aves > Passeriformes > Tyrannidae > Pseudotriccus > Pseudotriccus pelzelni. Next base: position 2,547,374 of record JAWMRA010000058.1, on the reverse strand, counting down.
CACCAGGGCTCTCCCCATCACAACCCCGTGGGTGCTGGGGCTGCTCTCACCAGAGACAACAAGAGTGAATACTTCAAAGGGAAACTGCATTTTCTACCTTTGCCATTTTTAATCACTGTTCTGCATGTTTGTCACTACCCTTTAGAAAGTGGTGCTGTTACTATTCCACAGTTGGGGAAATCAATGCTGCTTACTGCCCCATTCCCACTCCGTGCTTGAGAATAAAGCAAGGCCTGGAGAGCCCAAGGCAACAAGCAGCCTGTCAGAACCACGCAGGTGAGCATTCTCCAAACCAGGTAAAGCATTTCTGGCCCTTCCAGCTGACATTCAGGTCACTGGGGACCCCTCCTCAACCCCAGCATGTTCACAAGGTACTCCCTTGCCACGTGCCACGACTCCCAAAGCCAGATGGGAAGCATACTCGTGTTTGCCGATAGTGAGAGGGGGCAGATTTGGGTCCGACTGGCAGAACTGCATTCGAGAGCAGATGTCTTTGAAGTCCTGGTTCCTCCGCTCATATTCCTCCATGTGAGCTGCGAGGTGAGAATTCACAATGCACACGCTGGTGTTATGGAATTTAAACCTGATGGCAACACCACCTTTGTTACCCTGAAAGACAAAGACACTGGTCAGAAGCTTCTACATTGCAGATGAATCCACAAATGAGTTACTGGCAGTGCACAAGCCAGAAGACTTTGAGGCAGGGCTGTTTAACTCCAGAGGAAGGAAAAGGCTGAAAATGCCAATCAGTGATTACTGCTTTGAGCATTGGCAAGCACATGGCAATTCCCTCTCACAGTGCCCTGAGCTGGCACAGGGATAGGGCTACCTGCTTCTAAAGGCAGCCACAGCCCTTAGCTGGAGGTACAGCCACGGCATCCAAGGAAAGGGACTCTTCCAAATCTCATCCCTTCTTGTGCACAGTTGCCATTCTTACCATCCTTCCCATGATTCCAGTTCCCACAGTCTCAATTTCCACCTCAGAGATGTTCAAAGCAAGGTCTGCCTTCACGTACAAGAGGAGCATAATTCCCACCAGCCGCACAAGCTTCACCTGAAAAACAGATCCTAGTGCATTAAATGCTGGAATGGAAGAGGTTTGCTGAGAGAAGGCACACTGCCCCCCATACAGAACATGGTTTGCCAAGAAGAGAGTTCCAGGTCCATCTGATGCACCAGGTGGGCTCACAGGACACAGGCCCCCAGCAGCAGAGCCCAGGAAGGGGCCAGGGAGCAATATCCCAGTACACGAAGTTAAGGCCAAAAGCAGGAGTCTCAGCACAAGGATAAGCTCATGAAAGGAGCTTCCCTTCAGCAATAGTGACAAGAGACGAAGCAAATCTAAGGAGTGGGAGCAGTATTCCTACCAAAATACCTTCACAACTCATTCCACCCTGCATTGTGGAGACAGATATGGAAGAAGCTATGGAATTGCCTATTCTCCTCCCCCAAGACAGCAGGAGCTCCCTTTACGTGGGGAAGCCTGGCCCTGGTCCGTGTCCTGCCTCTGCCTCAACACCTGCACAGCAACACTACACATGACACCTGCAGAGCCTGCAGAGCATGAGCCTCTGGAACACACAGCCATAGAGGAGAGAAAGCAAAGGGAAAAGAGGCCCAAGCGGAAAATGATTCCACACACAAACCTCCCCAAAAGCCACATATACCTTTGCATATTTGGCATCTGGGTGAAGACTATCAGTTACAGCTTTAAACCATTCTTCTTCCTTTGGTGTGTCATTGAAAAAGAAGGCTTCTTTAGTCAGATCAAGCTCCTGGAAACTGTTAGAGAAAGGAACCCATGGATGCATGCACTTGTTTATAACTCTCCAGCACTTTCCTCTGGGAAAGAACTAAATCAATTTATCCTCAATTTATAACTGAAAACTCCAGTTATGTTCATTGTAGAGGTATGTTAAATGTAAAGCTTAATCACTGTCAGGTTATGTCAAATAGCATTAAGGATCTTGTATCACTGAGAGGCCAAACCCTCCCAGACCAACAGCCCTTTCTGGCTGTGCACACCCCCACCCTGGAGCTGTGCAACGCACCACAGCAGTGCCAACCTCCCTGTGGTGCCCTGGCAGAACTCCCCTCTGTGACAGATCCACCAGCACAGCCCAGGTTTGGAACAGACACTCACCCCACGCAGTAAATGTCAGGAGGCTCAGCATCACAGCTCAGCCAGGGCTGGAGGCTCTCCGTGGGTGACTGACCGTTCACGTTGTACGTCCCGACAAAAACCCTGCAAAGACAGCGAGTGAATCCCAGAGCTGTGAACTGCAGAGCACAGGAAATACCACTGCTATTAGCCAAATACTTATTGCTACATGTAACTAACATATTTCCAGGGGAAATTAAGAAAATGTGACAAAGTTTAAATCCCTAAAATGATTTAACAGCAGCATCTTTACAGCCACATTTTACAGAAGGACACTGTATACACAGGCACAAAGTATTAAAGAAAAAAATAAAAATAAGACTGGAGCTGTGCAGTAGCAGTTTGAAATGACAAATTCACAAAATGAGATGCATAAAACTATTTCAAACACAGTAAAGTTTTTGTCCTATTTATATATTTTATCCAAGCTCTGTCTTATGAGCTTATTGGAACAACTACATGGACAAGCACTGGACCGAAGTGGAGAGGGAGAAGGCTGGAGTACACAGAGCTGATGCATTTCTGGACACTGTCTGAAATAAGCACAGAAAAAAGTGATTTCAAGAAGGCCATTTTCTCCACAAGAACCATGAGGCAAGCCTTGACAGAGACATGAATGAAATTCTGCTCTGCTAATGCCTAAATGAGGAAAGCAAACTGTTCTGGAAAGCGTGGATCATACTTTTGTACAGAGTTTCCTGTTTGCAGGGACACAGGATAAAATAACGGACAGGAGTTATTCTGGCAGCCCGTGCTAACTTGCAATCCACAAAAATAAATTCTCAGGAATAATCATTACCTGTAGTTCTGGATGTGTGTGTAGGAATCCTCCATTTGTGCAAGCTGAGATTTAACAATAGTATCTCTTAGTCCAAACTTTGGTTCTGATAAGATCGAGGCCTTGTTCGAAGCCATGACGTGGGAAGGCCGGACTCGTTCAGTTCTCACTTCAGGTTTGAGTTTGTTTTGCCTGCAAATGAAAGCAAACCTGCAGACGAAGCCCAGGCTATCCACACAGCCTAACTTAACTTATTTCTGCCAGCAAGTCCTCGATTCACGTTTTTCTTTCTGTTCACTAAAGACACATAATGTTTGGGATAAGCTAAGGAGACTGGAATGAGCGCTCCTTAGCAAGGTTCAGATCTCCAGACGAAACCAGTTTAACTAACTGAATAACAAATCGTTTTCCGTATTCTGGTGCAGCCTGTCAGTGCAGAGCACACCTTACTCACATCTGGATATTGATACAAAACCTGTACGCTGTCCCTGCTTATTGTAGCAAGGAGCCTGAAATCTCATTTCCTGGTGCTTCTGTTCAGCCCTTCTGACCTCAGCTGTAGAATGAAGAACTGTGTTTGTTTTAAAAAGCCTTCTGTGGAAAACTTCCAGCTCTGCCCCGAGTGGGTGGAGGTAGAGACGGTTTTACTTTGTGTCTCCTGGATCTGAAACTCCTCTTGCAATAATGCCACAGCTTGGGAGTTCCCACCAGCAAATGGATGGTATAAATTTAAGGTCAGAACACCCACACCAGTGCCAAGGACAGCACACAGACAGACTCTGAAGGATATGCCACGGGGTCCACAAAGTCCTGGGAACACTAAGAGTGTATCTATGAGACACAGTGGCCCGAAGCCAAAGTTCTCTGAATTCAAAACAAGCAATGCTAGAAGGTCCTGTCTCACTAAACAGCCAAAGTATGCCCAAGTAGGGGACTAGCAGGACTGTCTCTGAGAGACTGGGATAAAATTTCCACTAACGTTTTGACAGCATGCTTATGCTGAACTTTTTTCTCTCTTAATGCAGATTCTCATCTCAAAAAGTTGCCAATTTGTGCTCTAGACCCCCCTCCTCTGCGCACTGACCCCCCAGGGCTGATGGACTGGGAACGCAGCTCCACGACTGCAATGTGGGAGTGCAGAGCTCTCCCACTGGCCCCACACAGAGACCCCTGAGGAGGGAGGCACAGCTAAACTGGCACAGAGAAGTGGCCACCACTGTCACTCCTCACTCGACTCTGCATGAAGAGCTGATGTGCACAGCTCCCTTCAGCTGCACACCCCGCAAGAGCTCGTACCTGGGAGAGCTTCTGTCGGTGCTGTTGTGGCTGCAGCTCTCACTGAATGCAGCCTTTTTTCCATTCTGTTTGACACCTTCGGAGCCAACCACTTCTGGAAAAAAAAAACCCACAAAGTTTCACTTTAAACACAAACTGTTCTTCATTTTATCAACACGATTATACAAACACTGGCAAAACTCTGTGGGCAGAACATAATTTAGATTTGTGTGGAAAGACAGTGCCTTGCAGTTTCTCTTTCAGTTATCTGAGAGTTTTAGCTTACTTTGACCCAACTGTTCTGTGATGATGCATCTTCCCTTCCAAAGGAAGAACTCACAGAAGCCACAGAGAGCAGCAGAACTGCTGCCTTCTGTAGGAGTGCTTGCTGCTGGCTGTCCCTTACACAGCTAAGCCAAAGCAGGACTTAGCAGCACAAAATCCAGGGTTTTACAGCGAGAATCTGAAAAATGTATGTTAATAACGGATTTTTCCTTTCTGAAGCAAGAACAGAAGTACAAAGTAAGGAAGAAAAATGGGAAGCAAACAAACATCACAGTATCATTTAAAGGGTTTCTACCCATCTGCAAATACCTAGCAAGGCACAGGTGTCTCCCCCCTTGAGGCTGGGCAGTACAGTCACCCCATGGACCCACTGAACCTCAGCAGAAACATCTGCCTTAATGCAAACTGCACACTCCTAAAACAGCACTGGGGCTGCTACCACACAAATCTAACTCACCACAGGTGTGACACTAACCACATCACAATACCTTAGCAAAATTTGACCAGTCTTTCAGTGTTTTGTTTCAGTTACAACATTCTGCTCCTACAGGTGGCAAAATAACAGTTAAAAAAGAGGATTCTAGGAGTGAGTCTTTCTGTTTAAGATGCACAAACAGCAACCTTAAGATCATGCTCTTTAGCACACAAATCCAATAATGATATAGAAATCCTAAAGATTGTCAGATTCTAGGCATTTAGCTGAGTTTCTCCTTCAAGCACAATCCAGAAAAATTTAAGATGTTATTCCTGTCACAGAACATTCTGCAGGACAAGAGCACGAAACAGAACTTGCAGTACTTCAACCAGACTCTCGGGATACAAACCAGCTGGCAAGAGGTAGCCAAGTTCTCAGCCTGAAAAACCTCTTCTGCCCAAGAACCCTCTGAGAATAGACTGTCTAAGAGGATTTATCAGAGCTTGATGCAGAAGAGCACATGACTCAAACCTCGCTGCAGATCACACAGCCCAAGTCATGCAGCACTGACAAGCAGCACACGGAGCTGCCCTGGGAAGCATGGGCCCGGGAAGCTGGGACACAGCATTTTCTCCACGGGCCCTGAGCTCTCAGTCAGCGCTCTCTGGACCTCTGCAAGCTCTCCCCGTAACGACCATGCGACGTCACTTGAGAGTGACACGAACCAACCTGAACTTTCTCCTCAGTGGACAATGGTTACTTTTGCGCCAGGAAGTGAGCAGAATCCCAGGCTTTATTACCCACACGGGATGATGCCATTCAGCAGCATGCAGAAAGCATTAGTGCAGAATGGAAAGACGTGTGAGCCTGCTGCTGACACAGCTGCTACATGATCCAAAGATCACGGTCACACACGACACCTTGCATTCTAACCTCATGGGTGGAAATCAGCTTTAGGTTGGATTCTCCTAAGAAATGGATTAGCCGTGGAAAAGGGCTATTTCCTTTAGATAAATGTGTATCTAGTCACAGATTGCTGTAGCTAGAAGAATCTTCACAGAGTAGCACTCTGAAGGAATAATGACCTTATTCAATAATTGAACTGAGCACAGAAATACAGAGCTATGTGCAGAGATTACAGCAGGTCTCAACTGGACAGGATTTGCAGTTAAATGAGATTTAAGCGGTAATGAAGGCGTTCCTGTTAAGAATGTGCAGTGACATTATACTGTACTGCTTTACAGCAAGAAAATGTATCCTATCTCCTGGATGAGGCAGGATCCACGCATAATGTCCAAAGGGGAGAATTAAATTAGTCCTCGTGCAGCGAGAGGCGGTCAGCCTAAACAAAGCAGCATACACAGAACATTCGGCAACATTCGGGTTTTGAATCCCACACTGACTTCCAGGAACTGCTTTAGCTCGGACTCTTCTCACACATCCACTCTGCAAAGCGGGAAAGGGCCCCGGGCGCGGCGGGGCCGGCGCGGTCCGAGCCGGGTGGCGAATCCTCCGGACCCGGCGGCGGCTCCGCGCCCGCTGCGGGACCGCCCCGGGGGCAGCGGGAGCCCAGCCTGGCGCTGCCCCTCCGCCTCCCGGCCCCGGCCCCGGACAGATGCCCGCGGACACCGCCGCAGCTCGGCACCGCCGCCCGCCCCGGCCCGGCCCCCGGAGCCCGTTCAGCTCGGCCCGGAGCACCCGCCTTTGCCCCTCAAAAAAAAAACAAACACCGACCGTCGCTGCCGAGCCGTCCGACCGGGGGGAAGGGGGAGTGCTGAGGGGTTCAGTAGAGGTTAACGCTGCTCTTGCACACGCAGAAGAGACGAGCGAACGCAACACTCCCGCACCGCCGGACCCTCCCCGTCACAGCCGCACCCGCAGAGGTCGTACCTGGGCTGCACCTGCTGAGCTCCTGCAGGAACGCGCGCGTGTGGGAGCCGAAGGGCAGCCGTACCGTCAGCCGCTCGTCTGCTGAGCTGATCTGGACGGTCACGTCAGAGCCTGGGGACATCAGGAGAAAGAGCTCCTGTGGGTCGTGCTGCCAAGCCTTCAGAAACCGAGCGTTCCTCCGCTCTACAGTGGTGGATGCACACATGCGTGCAGCCTTTGGCAGCATCTCCCCATGATGCCTCATCATGTTCCTTTCCAACGTTTTACATGAGAATGCCACTTAAAAATATAAAGATGGCCATTTATAATAATTTTTATTCTGCTTGTTCATTGACAATAATTAATCTTCCAGCAGCAGTTTAAAAGCATTTGGAAAAATCATTGTCTTGGTTCAATGGGGCTGATGATGCTTGTTAGCACTAAGTAACCACGGCCAACAGCACGGCAAGTGCCCCAACAGCAGCAGGACTCAAATCCCCGCCCTGCCAAGCCTCCCCCAGGACAAGAGCCCCCAGAACTGCCTCACTGTTTGCAGCTGGCACGGGGCCCAGAGCACCTGTAACACAGGCACTAAAAACATGCACAGAACTCACCAATGACGTGACGGTCACTGTCAAGTACAACTGCAAAAGTAAAACAAAGTTCAGTTGAAAGCTAAGCAACAGATTTGCAGACTGTGCTGATACTTTGAGGTCAGTGAGCTCAGCAAGCCCCTCCAGCCCCAAACACTCCTTTCAGGAACAGAGCCAGCAGAGCGAACCTGCCAGGCTGGGGCCTGGTGGGACACAGGTGCTCCAAACCTCGAACAGCCCTGCCAGCAATGCCATGCGACACACAGGTGTCACCAGGGATTACAAACTAAAGAAAAAAGGCAGAATAGATTCCAAACTTCAGGAAGCAGAACAACAAAGTATAGACTCCAATCCCCTCCATCCTCTTCTCTGAAGGTGGCTACTGAGCCATCACAGTATGTCAGTACCTTCTTCCACTGCAAACCCATCTGTGACAGGGATTACTCTCTCCAGCCAGACATCCTCAGCTGTGATGGCCATCCGCCGGTGAGTGTACACGTAGATCCTGCAAGCACAGAGCCGACACGGAGGCAAAGACTCTTCAGTTCTGGCATGTCTGCAGGCACACACAGCCCCCATCCCACCAGCAGCACCTGCTAGCGCAGCCTCATGCAAACCCCAAAATAACTTCTCGACCACGTAAACCACCCACCTGCTCTCCCCATCACTTAAATAACGTGTTCACATTACTGGCAGAGCAGAGCAGAGCAGCTCACGGGCCCGGGGTTTCTCACTGACCACCCGTAACATCAAGGCATCGTGCCTTCAAACGGGTGCCCTACAGGACTGCCCCCGGGTGGGAAGCCCTTGGGATGGGAGGGGGTTCTCAGGTGGCTCCCGAGGCTCGTGAGGGACCCGCAGAGCTCCCGTGTCTCTCTCAGGTGTCCGCCCCGCTCCGATACCCACGCGTGCCGCCCGAGGTGCTCCACCAAGCCCAGCAGCCGGCTCTCCACGCTCTCCCCCGCGGCCAGGAGACCCTGCACCGCCTGCGGCCGCGGGTCAAGGAACGGCAGGACAGCGCCAGAGAGCGGTGGGACAAACCGGAGGGAGCGGGGACAGCGCCAGAGAGCGGAGGGGACAAACCGCAGGGAGCGGGGAGAGCGGCCCCGCCGCCCCGCACGGCTCCGCGCCACCGGGGCCCATCAAAGGATACGATCCGGCAGGTCTCGCCCCCCGCCAGGCTCTCCTGGATGGCGACCGACTGGTCCATCTCCGCGCCGGCAGCGCGGACGGCGCTTCCCGGGGCCGGGACCGGCCGAGCGCTCAGTGCGGCTGTCGCGACACGACGCGACACGGCGCCCTCGGACTCGCCTCCCCGCTCGCCGGGGCCGGCATCGGCGCCGCTCCGTTACCGCTCCGCGCCGGGCCCGGCCGCGGGCGGGGCTCGGGGCCGCCGGGACTAACGGGGCGGGAGGGGCCGCGGCCGGAGGGACGGCGGCCCAGCGGATGCTGCAGGCCGGGATGCGAACGGACGGACGGACGGACGGGCTGGCCCCGCCCGGCGGGAAGGGCAGAGGGAGGGGAGGAAGCTCTGCGATTGGCAGATGCGGAAAAAGTCAATTTCCAAGGGAAATCCCGAGGTGCCCTTTTTTTTTTAAGTAGCGGCTTGAATTATTTTTTTGTTGAATTTCAAGACGACCCAGCGCGGGAGCCAACTGTAGAGCTGCCGGGTTATTATGCAAATAAATTAGTACAGAGTGTGGGAGCAGATGCTGTAAAACGTCACCAGTCTTTTGTACCTTAAAGACAGAGTTTGGCCTAAATCAGCTCCTTGCACAGACACAAGGCATGCAGGTCCAGAGACAGAAAATCCCAGTGGTCTTTATCAGTGATAGCTCTGCACCACCTCCCCCCTCCAGCAGCTGCCCACAATGGACGAGAGAAGAGTTTGGAATAGCTGCTGTAAGCACCAAACCTTCCAAGAAACAGGGTGCTGGGGGATGTTTTTAACATAGTTTTCAGAGCTGGGTTTTCACTTGCTACGGGTATACTGACACTGTGGCCTGAAAAGAACTAAAAACACACCCTGTGGTTTTGCCACATCAGAATAGGGAAGGGCTGGCTGTGGTACAGTGAGGCGTTTTCCATCCAGCCCCACATCCACTTCCACAGCTGCTTGGGCGGCAGCACCATATCAGCGCTGGCAGCACAAAGCCTTCCTGCTGGGAGAGCACACAAGGCTCCAGAGGGCCCAAGCTGCCCAGCCCAACCCTCCTTCCCTCCCACAGGTCACACCATTCTCAGCCACGCTCAAACCACCAGCACAGACCAGAGAGCTGATATACAGACTTTAATATTTTGCAATCTTTTCTCTAAGGAGCCAGCGGCAGCAGAGGAGAGCGGTTGCAGGGGACAGCACCAGGAGCATGTGCACAACTGGCAGTACCTTGACTCCAGGGAATTCTGCCCAACCAGCTCTACACCAGCTCTGTGTGCTGCAAGATCAGGCTAGGGGAGCACTGGGGGTGTTCACGTCACAGGCTTACATCTGGGCTCTGCTTTTAGCAACAGAGAACCACGGATGTGAAACAGGATCATCTAAAATATGAGACACTTTTAGAGTAATCCCATTCTCCTGCCTAGGATTTGGAGACAAAACATGGAGTTACCGTTTTACCCACCCAGGCAAGAGGCATTTCATTGCCAGAGCAGTTCGGAACTAAACTGCTCAGAACTACACAGTTCACAGGGGGTCCAGGGAAGCTGCACCACAAGCGGGTAATTGACTAGAGAAGCCCCTTGCCTTCAGTCAAGGCAGAATTTTCTGATTTTTGAGGAGGCCTAACATCTTCTCTTTCCTGGTCCCTCATTCCAGCAGCACAGAGGCACACACTGCATGGCTCTCAGGACCCGCAATTAGTTTGCGGGTCTCTCAGGCCTACAGGATTCGGGCGGGGCAGGGCAGAATCCCTTGCTGTAGCTTTCTGAGTATGACAGGGATGTGACAGAGAGTGTGTGACAGTGGCCTTGGCTGAAGTCAGAGAGCAACAGGATCCTCCCAAGCGCTGCGGAGCTCTGTTGCAGGAGGGCAGCTGCAGAGCATCCCGACTGCTGCCTACCCACGGAGGGAAGTGAAGGCCCTGTAATTCAGGAGAAGGACCACCCCACATGCCATGACCTTCAAGACTGGGGCCAGTGTCACCTGCTCAGCACTACTGACATGAATTTTGCCATCCAGTTTCAGACAGCTGGCCTTCAGGTTGGCTGGGCAGCATTCCTGGTAACAGGCAGCCTTCGTCCCACTGGCACAGACTGGTTTGGCAGCCTTGCAGGTTTTGCCACATCCTGCCATGTAATTCAAGCCCATCTTCTTCATCTGGAAGGAAGAGACACATCAGCCTAGGGATCATGCCAAGCCTTTGGTATTCTCATTACAGGAATGCAATGGTCCTGCTCTGCAGGCCCAGGCCTCACCTCACAGAAGTCCTGCCCCAAGATGCATCTAGTGATGGTCTTCCTGCCTTTGAAACACCCATCCCCGTGACAGGAGAATGCTGTGCACACTTTTCCCTATGAGAGAGGACCAGGGGAGACACCACATGTCCATCACTCCGCTGCATTTCAGTCAGCCCTTCACTCCCAAGGGCTCCTTTCCCACCCCCCTCTGTTGGGATGGATTGGCAGATGTGCGTGTGGAGAGGGAGGCATTTTAGATCCAGAGAAAAAAGACTATCTGAAACCGAAGGAAACTACTGAAACACCAGCAGAGCAAACATGTTTCAAGCCTCCTTTTCCTTCCTCTTAACAGGGCTCTGCAAAGATAAGCACCTTCCCCTCCACTAGACTCAGGAAAGGGCTCAGAGCTCGGTGGGTCCTGCACCCTCCCTGCAGCTGCAGGAAGGCTCAGCCATGCGGTCAAGTCATACTGCCTGAGCTGATGCAAGTGCTGGGCTAGGGATAAGGCCTGATGGGACAGGCTCCTTACCAACCTTTTACTGCCAATGCCCATTTAGGATTTGTTCCCCTTCCAGAGGCAGATTTTGACCCCATGAAGCGGATGCAGGAGGGACCTTTCCCTGTTTCCTGCTCAGGTGGGAGCTCAGCTGTCCCAGCAGCCGCAGCCCCCAGAGAGCCCCCATGGCTGCAGCAGCCTCTGCCCAGGTGGTACCTACGTTCTGGGGGGGAGGTCGGTGGGTGGTGGTGGCAGTTGTAGAAGGAGCAGTGGTGGGAGGCAGGTCACCTGCAGACACACAAGGAGCCCTGTGAGGCTGCACCCAGCACCCAGCCCACACAGGGCCCTCCCCAGCAGCACAGGGACAGATTCCCCAGCGCAGCTCATGCTGCAGCTGGGGCTGGTGGGGCCACCCTGTCCCTCACCCAGCTCCAAGGACAGAGCAAGCCCCAGGGCAGAAGAGACACAGCAATGCAGCCACAGCCCCTCTGTAATGGGCTCTGCCCACCCTTGCCCCTTCTGTGCTGCAGAGCAAAGCTCGGCCGTTACCGTAGGTGCTGGCGTTGAGCTGCAGGCACAGCGGAGTGGCACAGCATTCCAGGGCACATTGCTGCCTGCTCTGGCTGCCGTTGGCCCTGCACAGCCCCACGCCACACCTGCTGCTGCACCTGGCTGTGTAGTTTGTGCTGGAGAAACGATAAAGCTGCAACAGCAGAGTCAAAGGATAAAATGAGCATGAAGAGGTGCCATTACAAAGGAGCAGAAATAACTGACGGACTGCCAGAGAAGGAAGGGAAACAGGAGATGGACATGGACTTAATAGAGCACTGTGGATTGCTCAGATAAAGAAAGGGAAAGGTTTCCCTATTGCAGCCCCCCTGCATCACCATACCTCACAGTAGGTCTCATTATGGCAGGTGACTGTTCTGTTGGAATGGGCTTCATCCTGGTAACACCTCTCCCCGGAGCACTGAAAGCTCTGGCAGGTGAGCTGGAGGGAGAACACACCAGGGTGTCACCACGTAGCAAAGCCTCCTTGGACAGTGCCAGGGCCTGTCCCCAGCCACAGCCTCACTGTCTGGAGGGACTACCCCCATCTGCCCACAGTGCTCCCCTTCCTCTCCAGGAGATGCTCCCGTGCCACTTTGGCTCTCACGACAGACCAGCTGGGCAAAAGACACCGTAGGGCTGCAGTGGCCCAGCAATGCCTCTCTTTTCATTACTTTCCTTACCATTTTCTCTTGTGCACCATTCACAGAGGTGTTGGTGGTGGCCACTGAGGCATTGCCAGTGGCCACCACAGAGGTGTTGGTGGAAGCCACCAAGGTGGTGCTGGCAGTGGCCATCACCAAGGCATTCTTAGTGGCAGTCACCACTGCACCATCCTTGGTGGCAGTCACCGTTGAGGCATCCTTGGTGGCAGTCACTGCTGCAGCAACCTTGGTGGCAGTCACCACTGTGGCACCCTTGGTGGCAGTCACCGCTGTGGCATCCTTGGTGGCAGTCACCGCTGAGGCATCCTTGGTGGCAGTCACCGCTGAGGCATCCTTGGTGGCAGTCACCGCTGAGGCGTCCTTGGTGGCAGTCACTGCTGTGGCACCCTTGGTGGCAGTCACTGCTGCAGCATCCTTGGTGGCAGTCACCGCTGAGGCATCCTTGGTGGTCACCAAGGTTTTCTTGGTGGCCGCAGCAACCAACAAGGAGTTCTTGGCAGCCACCACTGTGCTGTTGGCGACTGTGTTGTGCTCTGAAAGACACAAAGTTCCCCTTTGGTGAAAGAAACAAGGAAAACCACGCTCAGCAAGCCCTATGTTCCATCCTGAGTCACAGCATGGTCCAGCAGGACCTGTGGGAAGCATCTGCCCCACTGTGGGTGGGAGGTGGATGGTGGGCAGTGACAGGATGTCCCAAACAGAGTCTGTTTGCAGCTGCCACCTGGGAAGCCCAAGAAGCAGGTCAGAGCCAGCAGCCCCCTGCAGTAGCACTATGGACAGATGTTCCAACAGCCTCTCTCTCTCCCTTCCAGCCATGCTGCCTGGGAAGAATAGGCTTCTCCAAGAGCAAAAGCTCGAGGAAAGGTTCCTCAGTGCAGCTCTGTCCTACAGAACACAGCTTGGAGGTGAGAGGCACAAAGTCCCTGTTGCACCACACTTCCCACAGGCCCCCAGATTTCCCTTGGGTACAGAGCTCACCTGCTGGGGCAAGAGAGTCTTGGAGGCGGATGTGCAGAGCCAAGATGCAGAGCAGCAGGCCTGGAATGGAGTGGGGATGGCTGAGACCACCACGTCTGCTGCCTGCTTTACCCACAGCCCAAAGGGCGTCCCCAGCAGCAAGGCAGTTCATCCTTGAAACAGGTGAGCAGGGATACTCCCCACGCCCCCAGAGCCCCAGGGAGGCCTCTGGCACAGCCCCAACAGCTGGGGCAGGGACAGACCCAGGATGGGGGCTGGACACACTCTTGGTGCTGCACCAGAGCCCCTCTTACCTTGAACAGGAGGGACAAGCCATCGGCGACCGGCCATCGTCATCCACCACGGCTGCACCCACACCTGGCAGGAGGACACAGTCAGAGCTGCCCCCCCCGAGGTGCAGGGCAGACACCCCAGCGCAGCTCTGGGCTCTACCTCCAGGGCTCAGCCCCAGTGACAACCAGTTGCTCCCTCCTGAGAGACTCCCCAAACTCACTGAGGCCGCTGCCGGGGAACAGGAGCCCCGGGGAGCTGCGTGTGCTGTTGGTGTGGCAACAACCCTCGCCGGGCCTCGCAGGCAGCACAGCCCTGCAGGCAGCTGCAGGAGCAGGGGGCAGGGTGACACAGTGACACCTGCCACCACACAAGTTTGCTGATCCTGCTGCAAGTGAAGATGTGGCCTGGCTCTCTACTTTCATTCCAAATCTTTACCTGTTTCTCCAAGGAAACAATGGAGATTTGAATCCAAACAGGTTCCAAGGCCAACTTCTCCAAAAACTAACGCTCTTCTCCTGTTTCATGACCTAGGCCGAGTCACCATTTCCCCAGGACCCGGAGCGGCCAAAGCTTGTGCAGAGACCTCCGAGGCTGTTCGCTCAGAGTGACGGAGCAGACAATGCCAGCTGGTGCCTCTCACCTTCCAAACCAGGACATCCCTACTGAGCCCAGTACCACTCTATCCCAGCTGCAGGGCAGGCAAGGAACCAACAAGGAACCCACCTGATGCAGTCTCATCCCGGGACACCAACCTTCCCCCTGGGGAAGGAGAAGAGCCCATGGCATTGACTCACCTGTCTGCCTGTTCCTGCACCTGCAGCTGCTGGCAGCACTGGAGCACCTCTGAGCAGGTGCTGTGGCACTGGCCCCACAGCCCAGCCCCACCCCTGGCAGCCACCACCCAGGGGACGTGTCCCCTGCGGATCCACAGCAGCAGAGACGCAAATGGCCCTGCGCAGCAACAGAGAAAGGGCTTGTGAGGCTGGAGATGTCACATGAGCAACCACTGCACAGAGGGGCTGGGTGGCACAAGGACTGCCACTCTCACACGTGACCTCCGCACGATGGACCTGCAATTCCCAAGGCAGCACAAATCTGTGGGGTACACACAGGCATCTCCAAGCACGGCACTGGGGCCCAAGGGTGCTGAAGTCACAGCAGTCACCTCTAAAATCTGTTCCTAAAACCTCTAAATCTGTTCACATCTCCATCCTCCTGCACCACAGAAGGATCTGCACAAGAACCCACCAGGTCCTTCAAGCCACAAGCAGTGCCAGAGAAATCACCATGCACTGTCCCCACAGCCCAACCTGACCTAGCTCATTTGCTAATTCCCTGAAAAAAACACAGTGGCCGAAGCTCCCCAGGGAGACAGACCCAAGGCAAAAGCAGCCAGGTGAGTTTGTTTTGCAAAGGAGCCCAAAGAAAACCACATGCTCACAGCCAGATCTAGTATAGTGCCATTACCTGTCAGCACGCAGTGTCCAAGTCCATGTGCTTCAGAGAGTCAACCCTCACCATAAACATTTCCATCAGAGTGAAAGAAGGAATTGTTTCTGAAAGCTCTATGTAAAAAGCATTTCAAAGACATTGTAATCAAACCTCTTCCTTCCACCATACAAAAGGAGACAAGTCTCTCGGCACTTCCTAAATTAAAATGAGTTTATTTTTCAAGGTATTTTTGAATATAAAACAATGTCACAAGTCTGCTTTTCACAAGGGGCTTACTAGAAAGTGACTCTATAATGTATCATTGTAATCTATACTCATGCACATACAAAATCCAGAAACTGAAGAACTCAGAGCTGCTGCCACGTCCACTCACTCCGCAGATGTGGGATCCTTCACCTGGGACAGCTACAGCAGCCCTTGGCGCTTCAGGTCTTCATAAGTCTTTTTATTCACGACGTTCCCACTGGAATCTTCATATTCCTCCTGGAACGGAAGCAACAGTTTAGAGACACTGGGCACAGTCTTCGAATTTTAGCTCCAGCAGAAGCCACTACACATGAGCACCCTGTCAGAACCTCTGTGCAGAAAGACAGGCAACAGATCTGCCAGCAGGTCCTGGCAGAAGGAGCTCATCCAGGGCCGGATTCATTACAAGCTGTATTTCCCACTGTTGCCCTGCACACTGTCGAAATTTCAATAGCTTGGGACAGAAACTTAGGAAAAGGCACTAGTGTAAGCGAGGACACCTCCCATGCGGGAATGGGAGGGTCCCACGGGCATGGGACTGGAGGCACTCAACACCTCTCACTGCTCACCTCTGTATCAGGCTGCCACCTCTCTGAAGCCTTCTGCTGTTTCAGCTTTGCCCACACTGCAAACACAAAGTCAAACAGGATCTGATGCCATTCCCCTCGAGAAACTTGCTTTTAATGCAGTAAAATACATATATGAGCTTTTTTTTCCCCCTTTTTCTAAAACAGTTCAGTAGTTCAGGAATGTACCTAATATCCATTACAAAAAGTTATAATTCCTGTGTGGTTACTGAAAGGCACAGAACTGCAGCAAACAAGGCTTTAAAGTGGTAATTCAGGATGGGACATGAGACCAACGTCCAAATCCACCCCTTCAGAAAAGGTGGTGTTCTCTTACATGTTCCCTGTTCTGCCATCACTACTTACACGAGACTGCATCCTCAATCTGTGTGACGTTGGCAAAGTGTGCCGTGTTGGGAATGCCCAGGCACCGCATCCCATGGGCATGTCGCCACTCCTGCGGGGGAAGAGATGAGAGGTCAGCATGAGAAGGAATGCCAGGTCCTCCACAACACCAAAGACCACAAAGACATTAACACCTGAACAGGGTGCAACAAATACTACCAAAGTACAAATCTACCAGCCCTAAAAGCTTCTGTGAAAGTATTTTTTTCCTGTACTGTAGACAGTGACCATTCAGCATCAGCAGAAGAGACCTCAGTGTGCCCTAACAACCTGTGGATCCCACTGCATGGCCCCTGTCAGGAGGGGCAGAATTGCTACCCAGGGACTCCCAAGTGACTCATTACAAGGACTGTATGAACCCAGCAGGGCCGTTCCTGCAGTGAACATCACTTACTGCGAAGTGCCGCTGGAATGCCTTGGGCCCTCGGTAGGTGTAGTTACCACAGATCTCACAGTTGTAGTTAATGTTCAAACCGTGGAGTTTATACAACCAGTACGGGATGGGCTGCAAGAGAGGAGACAAGAAGATGAGGGTACCCAAGGATTAGGCTGTGTGACAAAGCACGCAAAGCAGCTCAAACAGGGGAGCAGCGGGGAGTCAGCAACCTCTCCCACTTCTCCAGGCCTGACAGTCTCGGTTACCTTGCCATCCCAACCAAGAGGCAGATTTTTAGGGTTATAAATGATTTCATTTTCTTCATCTTCACTCTCACTCTCACTGATCTGCTCTTCCTCCTCCTCCTCCCTTTCCTCCCCGGTCCGTGCCTGCTTACGCTGCACATTCTCATGGGTGAGGTGTCTCTGTTCCTGGAGAAGAGAAGGCATTGTCCACACACTGTGACAGCAACAAAGTCAGGGCAAACTCTTGCAGTGAGAAACTTTCTCAATGTACAGAGGGAGGGAATGGAAGACCAGTACGAAGCAGAGAACTCCCACCTTACTCAGCCAAACAAGTTCAGTTTTTAGTACCCAGACATTTTCTACTTGCCAAAACCAAAAACCTTGTACCACCGTTCACACTTCCGTGGTGACAGGTAGCAGCAGCAGCCATTCTGGTGAAAACAATCCCCCCAAACCAAAGGCAGGCAGCAACACAGAACAAGTAAAGGTTTGCAATACTATGTGACTTCGGCACAAAATAGATGTGGTGCACCACACTCATGTGGTGCTGTCTATGAAGGCATTGGGTAAAGATGTGGGTGACGTTCCAGTCACCATTTGACAGCTCTGAAATAAAAAGCTCAAAGAAAAAATAAAATCCTTACCCCAAGAACTTCTACATACTCATAAATCTGAGCTTCCAGGAACGCAAGATCTTTATTTCTTTCAGTGTCTCTAGAAACAGATAGAGTAACTTTATGCAATGCACAAGTTCAGCTCCGATATCTTCCATTTGGTTCAGCAGTATTTGGTCTGACATGAAAAGCTTCTAATCCCTGTAACAACTACACAAGAGTGGCCACTACAGAACACGCCTCATCCGAGAGGAGAGAACGCCACCACCAGCCTCAGAATGATCTCTAAGAACTCACCTTTTGCTTCCTTTCGTCTTCGGATTCTTAGCAAACAAGGAAGGATCAAGTGCTTCCAAGGATTTGCCTTTAGTGCTAAAAAGCCTCTGAGCACGCTCCTCCAGAGTCCTACAGAGAAGCAGGGAGGGGACCAGTCCAGACCATAGTTTTACATTTCCCGAGAACTATTTGAATTTGTGCAACAAAATTCTAAACGTAGCTTTTATGAGATCAGGAGATTCCTATTACCTTTGCCTTCCTTCCTCAAACCAAAGTCTTCTGTACCAGAGACTCCAGTACAGGACCTGGTCAGAGCAGCAGATCCCAGTACCTGCTGCTTGGTTCTTAATGTTTTATCTTTCAAACATCACTAAGGTAATTCTAGTACACCAGAGATGACCAAACAAGTATCCCAGAAAGGAATGAGAGACAGGAAGACCTCAAAAATGGAAAGGAACTCAACAAAGACTGCACCTTACCCGCCACACTTCAGCCCCAGGGCCAGCAAAGCTGATTTTAACCTGTCCAGTCCTAAGGAGGCCAATTCCTGTTCAATTAAATAAACGACTATAAGAGATGATGTGTTCAAGACACAAAATATGGATACAGTCCACTTTTAGCTCATTAAAGAAGAAAAAAACCTGATGAAATGTATTTAAGAAAGGACTGTCAAGGGTGCACCTCTCCTCACTGGAAAGTGAGGTATGTGACAAATCTAACCAAGCTACATCCCCCAGCTGGAGAAATTAAATCATCAGCATCATCAAAGTTTTACCCAGAAAGCACAGAGCCAGGGAGGAAAGCCCTAAAACTATGCAAAGAAACCAAATGACTGAGCTTCCCCCTGCTCCAAACATGGTAGTAAGTGCAGAACACTGGAAACGCACCTCCCAGGAGGAGAAGGCCGAGAGGTCCAGATGGGCGCCGGCGTGGGTGAGGGCACTGCTGGTCTCTTTCTACCAAGAAAACCACATGCAAGAGTTGCACGACATGCCACAAGGCTTCAGGCCACAGAACATTTTAACCTTCAGAAAAACAGTTCATTTCACAGAGAAAAATCCCCACACTAAACTGAAAATGGAACAATATAAAGATGCAATATATGCCAACCTGGAACAAGGTTCATTTCAAACCAGCTGTGCTGGGTTTCAAATTCAGGTCAGTACCACCCTGCAGGCTGGTGACACGGAGCTGCAGCCCCCAGCAGTGTCAGAGCACGCTGGGTCACCCTCAGCAATGACTTTAAACAAATAACTCACAGAAACCCCTCAAAACCACAGAACATCCCTCAGGCTCAGGCTGCTCACCGGCCAGCCCGGGAATGTGCCGTTCTCCCACTTTTTCTCAAACTCCGTCTGTATTTTCCCAAAAAGTTCATTCTGGTCCAGTAACGGTTTCACTCGATCTGTGTAATCCTGCAGGTACTCGAGAAGCATTTCAAGGTACCTGGCAGGGGAAGCACAAGCAAAGGTAATTAACTGTCACCCTTTACCCACATCTTTGGACAGTCACTGCCCTCTCCTGCTGCAGAGGGAGGTGACCGAGGTCAGCACAGTTTTCCACACAGGATTTCTGGGCACAGCAGTTACGAGGGTACAGTCAGGCCCTCCCTCAGAGCAGAACGTGGCTCTCCACATCTCTGCTGCACTGTGCCTTTGCTTGGGCTTCGGACACACCGCTGAGCTCAGCGACCCAATTCATGGGAGTTAATCATAATCTCAGCAGATGAATACTTCAGAAGCAAATTCCTTCTCATCAACTGCCACAAAGGAAGCAGGCAAACAGGCTCACCTCTTGTATTCAGCATTTTTTCTCTCCTTAGGAATATCAAAGAGTTGGTCAAATGTGGATAAGTAAGTGATATAATCCAATTTCTAAGAAAAGAAAAGCAAAGCTGAGTCAGAGTTCATACACAGCCAAATTAACATCCAGTTCCCAGAACAGAGCAGCCCCAGCCTGTGCAGAGCCTGGGGATTCCTGGACCCTGCCACACCAAACACTGGAGGTGCCCAGACACAGCAGGCTCTCACCTCCGATGATTTCAGGTTAATGTACTTGAGATAACAATCATGCAGGTCCAAGTATCGTCCGTACCCTTCCTCATCCGTGAACTCCACCAGATCTGCAGGAAAGACCATTAAGAGCTTTCTTATGAGCTCAATATTTCCTACTTATTATGCAAGTGCTTTAGAACTGGAAAAGGATTAGCTGTGAACTTGTTTATGCTTAAGGAAGGCACTACAATGCCCTGGACACCCACTGATGAGCCCCAATTGCTGCTCTGTGCAAGCATCAGAACATTCCTCAGGAGCAGCAGCACCACTGGGGAACATCCCAGGGACTGCAGTCCAGAAGAATTTAAACGACAGAAGAACAATTTTCAGAAGTCGTTTCATAAAAGGGAGGTAGGGCCCTGAAATGTGCAAAACAGATCAAACAACTCATTAGATAATGGCAGATCTCAAGCAAACTATGCACTTACTCTGAGCTTCTTCGCTTGGGTTGTCTCTGGCCTTCAGCAGCTCCTCAAACTCCACTGACATGGGAACACAGATCTGCAAGGGCAGACACGAGCCACACAGTGATTTACTTCAGCATCTGTACCAGAACAACTAATATAAAACCACAGAAGGTGGCAAACAATGGAATTGCGAACAGAAAAGGAACCCAAAGCACTTTTCCAGCTGTCTTGAACAAAGGTGTGTCTTTATCCAGCAGGAGAAAAGTGAGCCCCAACCCCAGCACAGCTGCAGGATGCGCCCAAGCAGGGAACACTGAGTGACCAGCACTGCTCCCACTCACACGATGCCTGGCCCTGAACAGCTTTGCTCAGGTGGCAGCTGGGTGTCCCCAGCACCTGTGTGTTTAGGTAGTTATTAAACTGGAGAAAACAAAAAGTCTGTTTCCCACAGGGATGAGGCCCAACAGATCCCAACTCATCTGTCCCTATGGAGCAGGTAATTACTCACCTCATTGGGGTGCTTCCGGTGAAATTCCTTAATTTGCTTCAGTCTGTTGTAAAACTCCGCAAATTCGTTTGGCCCAGAAATGGCACTGAGCTCTTCCTTCCGCAGGCTACGAGTTCAGGGGCAGGGAAAACAAGGTGACACCGGCACAGCCTTGGTCCAGGTCTGTGCTGCAGTGTCTGACTGCAGACCTCTGACTCCCACGGGACCTCCCAGCCCACCCAGCTCAGAGGCTTCGGGCCACGTTCCCCTGTCCTGCTGCAGCCCCTGACAGACCCCCCGGGGTAGCCACAGCCTCCCCACGACACGAAACACGGGAGGAACAAACCGTCCCGTGTGGTGCAGTCCCCGGAACCCGATTCCTGCGTTACTCTTCAGGTGTTTCTATGGACTTTAAAAAAGGACGCCCCATTTCCTCACCGGCAGGACGCGCTCAGGCACACGAGGGCCCCCCGAGCACACTCACCCGTCCTTGTCGTCGTACAGGTCCCGCAGGTTGCCGCTCACCTCCATGTACCTCTGCGGGACAAAGAGAAAGCCCCGAGCGCCGCAGGGCCCGTTACCCGGGCGGGCCCCGCTCGGCGCCCGGCGCCCGGCCCGCCCCCGCTCCCGCTGCACTCACGTCCTGCATGGCCCGGGTCCGGTGGTCGGAGTTGATCTGGTCGCGGAGCTGCGGGGGGAGAGGCAGGCGGTGAGCGCGGCCCCGGGCGGTGACCGCCCCCCCCCCTTCCCCGCGGTTCCGTGGGGCCTCCCCCGGGCGCACCGTGGACTTTTTGGTGAGCATCTCCTTCACCATGACGTCCATGAGCCGCTCCCGCTCCTCGTGGTAGCGCCGCTGCTGCTCCAGGATCGTCTCCATCGCGCTGCCCCCGCCGGAAGGCCCTGCCGCGGCCCGGGTGCGCCCGCCGGAAGTCCCCGGCCCCGCGCGCTCCCCGCACGGAGGTTCCGGCCGGGCGGCCCCGCGGTGCCCCCGTCAGGCCGCAGCCTCTTTGCCAAATGCAAAGCTGTAATTAAATTTTAACTCGCCGGCAAACTATTAATGTTTTTTCTGCCGTGTGCGATAAATTACTTTTAAGCCAAAAGAAACGACAACAAAATTTGGCTTAATTAGTGGCAAAGGTGATCCTTCACTGAGAAGATGATGTTGCGGGTAAGAATACTGTCTTTAATTACCCCTTTTCACTGCAGGCTGCCCCGGAGTACATCACTGCTTCCTCATGAATGCCCGTCTAAAAATAAAAAACAGAGATAAGATTCTGAACTTAGTGTTCTTCCATTTCCCTTTGCAAGAAACTTCATCCCTGGAAAAGGAAGGATTCGAAATCCAGCGGTGCCCCATTCGGCCACATGACTTCCTTATTTCGGTCTGCTGGCATCAGGAGGGTCAAGGTGGGACAAGAGCAGCCCCCGCGTGGCCTTCCTCCTTGTCCTCCTCCCCCCACGAATGGCAGCACACCTGGGAGGAACTGGGAGAGGTTTGGTCCTGAAGGTGCCTTTTCATCCTGGGGCAACCGCAGGGCTTGGGAGCTGAAATACATGGAATCACAGAATATCCCGAGCTGGAAGGGACACACAAAGATCATTAAAATCCAGCTCCTGGCCCTGCACAGAACCCCCCGGGGGTGGCTTGGACCTGGCTCTGCCCATCGGGGCTGACCTGCAATGGTGGTGCAGGAGAGCAAAGCTCGGGCACGTTTGGTGAATGTGGGGAGGGCCTCTTTCTGCACCCCCAGTACTGCCCTATACCCCCAGTACTGCCCCTGCACCCCCAGCACTGCCCCTGCACCCCCAATGCTGCCCCTGCACCCCCAGCACTGCCCCTGTACCCCCAGTACTGCCCCTGCACCCCCAATGCTGCCCCTGCACCCCCAGTGCTGCCCCTGCACCCCCAGCAGCTCCTCCACTCCTCCCTCCCCAGCACAGCAGCCCCGGCCTGATCCCCCTCCCACTGCTCCTTGTGCTTAATAAAATTTCCACAACTGTTTCAGACCTGCACTCAGGAGTCTTGGGGGATGTTTGTGCATGACATCACCCTTCCCCTCATGTAAACCAGGCGCTGGGCTGTGCACAGTCATGACCCATTCATGACAGGGATAAAATCCAGATGTTCCAGCGCTGTGTGCAGCTGGGTCATTTCCTTTTTTGGCTAAAAACGTGAGGCTCTGGAGGATGACTGAAAGAGGAGCCCGGGGGCCCTTTGTACAGAAATCTTTTGTGGTTAATCCCTGGAAGGGGCTCTGCAGGAACCCCAGGCTCTGGTGCTGCCGCTGGAGGGCTCAGCCAGAAACCTCCGGGCTACGGCTGTACACTCACCCTCCGAGGCCCAGCACGGGTCACAGGGCAGGAGCAGCAACAAAAACCCTGCTTGAAAAACTCTGTCAGCTGCCAGAGCGGGAGCCTTTGAGGCAGCCAGGAATGTGCCACTGCCACGGGCCCAAGCGGAGCCCTGCGGGCCGTGCCTGTCCTGCCCCCGCTGGGGAACAGGGCGCTGGGGAACAGGGCAGGCGAGCCCAGAGGAAGCCGTGGCAGCTGTTGGTGAATGTACAGGGATCTATGGAAAACAGTTTCGTATGTTAGGGAATAAACGGTTCCCGGGCTGATAAACGTGAGTAACGAGCACGCAGCGTTTCAGGGAAGGCTGCCAGGAGGACCCACAGACACCCCGCTGAAAGCTCCAGCAACATTCCCGGGCTGTGCACACCATAGGGCAGGGAGGCTCCTCTGCACGACGGGACATGGGCCGGTACCACAGGGATCCAGCCCGGGGGCACTGAGGCATTTAGCAGAGCCCAAGTCCTGTTAGGACCTGTCTCGCAGAACCGCCTGCCTGAACAGACAGCAGGCACAGACACACAGGCAGCTCCAGCCCCAGAAACCCACCGCAACCCCACAGTGGGAGGAGAGAGCTGCTGTTCTCCCCTGCCATAACCATGGGACTGGTACAGCTGATGCTGGGCTGTGGTTTGGGAAGAGAGGCACGAGCACTGTGGAGGTTGGCTGTCCCCAGGATGGGATATGGGGCAAGACAAGGCTGAGCAGAGCCCAGGACCAACTCAGACAGTGCCTGCTGTTCGAGAGATACAGGAGAGCAAGGGTCACTAAAACAGTTTATTGTGTAAAGCTGTAGGAAATACAAAGGAGAGTGAGGTTTAAGGCAATTCCTTCTGGAGACACCTCCAAGCTCCTCAGAATAGCAAACACACAAACTCCAATTTACTGGCATTAAAGCTTCCAAACAAGAATTCAACAAGAATCTAAATACAAAGTTAATAACACTTCAACATGCATAACATTTTCTGTTTCTAAGTGAAGCCCAGGTGGGGGGGCTAGCCCCTTCATCCTGTAGTTGGGTACAAAATGACAGATAATCATGACAAATGAGTACAAAAGGAAAACAACCCACAAGAACAGGCTTTCAGAAAAGCACGTGGCCGATAAGCAGGAAAGCAGGGTCGGCGTAAGTGCTGCAGCAAGACAGAAGCAGAAGGATGTAGAGACAAGGCAGGCATGGGCATCCTACTGCAGAAGGGCCTGAATGGGGCCCAGGGCCAGCTCAGTCTCTGGGCAAGGATGGCTCAAGACATCCTATTTTGCACAGTTAGGGCCAGCACAGGGACCTGGGCTATGCAAAGCCCCCCCTCAGGTGCCACCTTTGCTTTGCTTCTCATTTGGGACACAGTGAGTGTGGCTGGGAGGAGCCTCCACAGGTGATGCTCACCATAGGGGGACACAGGCAGCCCTGGCAGGAGCAGGTTGTGGGCACCCCACTGCTCTCCATGCTGGAGCTCTGGGCTCCCACAGACCCTCCTCCCAGTACTCCCAGCAGCTCCCAAGAACAGCCACAGCCTGTGGGCAACACTCCCCTCCCTGAATTGAGGTCCCTGGTGTTCCCAGTGCCGCAGGCAGCTGGGCTCTGTAGAGCAGTGCCTGTGCCATGGATACCCATGAGAGGGATAGAGCAGGAATAAAGCCCTCAGCGCTCTCAGCCTTCAGCACACCGTTCTCAGGGGCTCAGTCAGGCATGTCTCAAGGGAGCAGCAGCAGGCCAACAGCTCCAGCTCCAGCTCAGCCACTGCAGCCATGGGAGGTCATGGCAGAGGTGGATGGAAAAGGGACAGAGAGGTGGGGGTGTGGGCAGAACACCCTGTACCTATGAGCAACCTGAGCTCCTCATTCACAGCTGAGAGAGCACCTCCACAGAGGCACTGAGCAGAGTCTGACCTGCAAATGGTGAGGTGCTATAGAATTCCAGAGGTGGATCCCATCTAGCAGGATAAACATGCTCTTCTCCTGGCACCACTGGCATCCCCAGTCCTCCCAAAAGGAGCAGAGGTCAAACTTCATGCCCAGGTCAGCCACATGTATGGGTAGTGGTGGTTACAGCCCTAACCCAGCCCAGCTGAGCTGCACGGCCCCACAGCCACTGCCTTGTGTCACACCGAGCGAGGGAACCACGTGGGGAAAAGAGGGAAGTCAGCACCGTGCTGGGGGGCAAAGACATGCTGCCAGCGTGCAGATCCAGCATCCCAGTGCTGAAGCTGCCCTTTCCTCAGCTGGGGCCCTGGGCTCAGCTCGTGCCTGGTCAAACTGGAAGCAAAAAGAAAGAGTAAATAATGGGGGTCTTGAAGCTCCTTTTTCAATTTTATTTAGCTTCAACTCTGCACAGAGCTATAGCATAGCATACTCTAGCCTTCAGGGAGAGGGCACAGGAACCCCCTGAACACACCGCGGTTCGGGGCCAAGCCCCCATCTCCTATGCCTCGTGCCTGGCCCCTGAAATGCTGCTGGGGGATCTGGCACAGAGGCCCGGAGGAACAGAGGAAGCCCTGCCCCGCGGTGTCCTCGGAGACTCATAGGTCACTGCTGCAGTCGCGGCACAGGATCTCATCTTTGTCAGGGATGAAGCCCTTCCCCACCAGTGAAGTGCTGCAGCGGGCACAGTTGAAGCAGTTGTGGTGCCAGTGACGGTCCTCAAAAGAGACGTATTTGCCGCCACCAAAGCCTGCAGCAGGGACAGAGAGAGCAGTGTCAGAGCCCCTGGAGAAACTGGACTGAGCTTTCCTCACAGACTGAGGCCTGGCCTGTTCATCTCTGGGTCAGGTCTTCACACACAGAGCACTGGTGATGGCACCTAAACACCCCCTCAGGACCAAACACACCTGAAATGCAAATCTCCACTCTTGGTAGGGGGAAGAACACCAAAATCATTTCACAGCAGACTTTACAGGGTTGAGATATTTGGACCAGAATCACCTGGGAGGAGCAGGGAGTGGAGCTGCACCACCACAGTGGACACAGGAGGGCAGTGTTATTGAAAAGCTGGGAAGAGTCCTCCTGTCACCAGCCCAGGCCCAGGCTCCTGAAGAGGCTCCTCAGGAGCTTCCCTCCTCTGCTGGCAGTGGCTGGACTGGGGGGCTGTGACCCTCTTCTGCCCAGGACTGCGACAAACTGATAAGGAGCAGAGGGGAAGTCGGTGCCTGGGAGCTGCCCGCAGCCAGAATCATCCTCTGAGTCACCAGCTGATTCATGGCTTCTCCTGCTTTCCCAGCAGCAAGAGACTGGAAGTTGCAAGGGGGATGATCAAGTGGGGGAGGGCAGGAAGGAGGCCAGACTCTCTTCGGGTGTTCTGTAGGAAAGGATCCTCTACTTCCCCTGCCTTAGGCAGCTATGGCAGGTCCAGACTACCCTGCACCTGATGCTGCTCCAGCTATGGCTGGAAGTCTCTGGCTTTCCTGATCTGTGAGCAACCTTTCCACAGGACATGGCCACCAATATTAAACAAGGCAAGCTTAGAGACATGAGATAATGCTTTGAGGGGTCACTTTGGGAGCCTTTACCTGTGGGCAGGGGGAATTCCTCCCAAGGGACACAGCTCACCACTTTGAAAGATGCAGACAAAGGGAGACAAGTGGCCCCAGGAGCACTGCAACAAAGAGTTACCCCCTCATGGGCTTCCTCAGAGAGCTGCTCTGCTCACCTGTGATGGGCTTTGTGCAGGCGCTGCACTTCTTGGCATAGAGGTTCCCAAAGCACTTGATGCAGTACGGGTTGTCATCCTGGGAGGTGAACTGCTGCCCAGCCAGGGGGGTCTTGCAGCCTGTGCAGACAAAGCACTCCTTGTGCCAGGGCTCATCCCGGTAGGTCACTCCTCCCTTTGTCAGGGTCTGCAGGAAGAGAGTGCACACTGATGACACACAGGCCCAGGAAAACAGCCCAGCTGGTGTGCTGGCACCTGAACCCTCCTCCGGTGGGGCTCAGGCAGGAGTGGGGAATTCCCTGTCCCTGGATCAGAACTCGAGGCTCCAGGCTGTCAGGCTACACCTACCTTTTTGCAACGAGTGCAACGAGGAGCGAACTTGCTCTCATAACAGGGGACACAGTAATAATCCTTCTTGTCTGGGATGAAGGACCGTGACCCAATAGGCTGCTGGCAGCTGCTGCATATGAAGCAATGCTCGTGCCAGGTCTGTCCATTGTACTCCAGCTTCCGGGACCCTGCAGAGAGAGCCCTGCAGTGACAGAAGGGACCAGCACACACACACAGGGGACACGGGGGGCTGGGCAGGATGAAAGGTGGTCCGGAACACCTGGCTCTGTGCCTGCCCTTGCCATGGCAGTTCAGAACTGCGTGCAGGTGGAGAGCTGGGCCCCTGGCCCACAGCCCAGCCACAAGGGAGGGCTGTGGTAACACCCGCACCTGCACACAGGCCATGGCAGAAATGCCTGATGTAACCCACATTTGAAGATAGTGCCAGAATGGCCAAGTAAAGGCACATGCTTTTGCTTCAGGCCATCTCCAGAGATGCTCACGCACCTTCAGTCCTTCCTTCTTGTCAGCACACAGCAGAAAATGCCCAGAAAACCATTTGTTATCTCCCTCCCCATTCACTTTCCCATGAAAAAGGGTAGCAGACTGTTGTGGCGATTGCATCTTTGAATCCTGCTGTCTTGCTGGACAAGCAAAGGGCCCAGCCCTCTGTGTGCGGGAGGGCAGGAGAGCAGATTTAGCTCTCTTCCTCGCTGCTCTTGTGCTGGACCTGCAGCCCCAGCTGACACCAAGGGACCAGGAATGGACTGCAGCGCTCGAGTTTGCCCGCTCCTACCTGGCATGACAGTCTTCTCGCAGGCAACACATTTGGAGGAGAACTCGCTGCAGTAGCAGTCGTTGCACAGCAGCTCCTCGCCCTGGCAGGTGAATGGTTCGTCAGCCAGGGAGCGGTCACAGCGGAAGCAACGGAAGCAGTGCTCGTGGTAATGGCGATCCTCGTAGTACAGCTCCTGGGAGCACAGTGGAATGAGGAGGGGACCGACAGCCCTGGGAACTGACCTGCCTGGCTGGGGGCCCTGTACTCACCCTGCAGTCATGGCCGATCAGCTCTTTGCATTCATCACAGGTGTTGGCAAAGTGGGCGTCATAGCATGGGATGCAGTACGGGCCGTTGTCCATCTGGATGTACTTGCGCCCATACAAGGACTCCTTGCAGTTGTCACAGTCAAAGCACTCAGTCATGGTGCCGGTCTGAGGGCCTCCTTCACCTGCTGAGATCAGGGCAGGTATGGGTCAGCATCAGCTTACACTGCCTGAGATGTCCCTGTGCCACCCTGCCACCTCCAGAGGGCAAGGACCACGAGTCCCTGCACTAAGCCAACAGCCACCGTCAGGGAAGGGCACAGACTTGCACTGTGCTCTTGCTCTGGGGCTGCATAAACTTCCCAAAGAGCTGCAGACATCAGAGCCTGCAATGAGCCTTGTCTCAGGTTTACACTTCACAGCTGAAACACTTCAGCACCGCTCAGAAAACCTGGACACGTCAGCATGCAGCTGAGCTCCTCACTGTTCTCCTGGGAAGCAAAGTATAAATAAGGACCAAAAGGGAGAAATTTTTTGCATGAAAAGTTTTGAAAGGCATCAAAATCAAGACCACACACAGGTCATGTGGGTGCGTGTCCACTGCCACGTCAGAGAGCCAGGCACTCTGAGGGAGATCTGTCTGCCCAGCTGCCCTTCGGAAAGCCACACTCAGTCCCCAGCATGGCTCATGGCAGGATTCCTCCCAAGGGCTGCAAGCTCTCCCTGAGGAGCTGCCAGCAGCTCAAAGCCTGGAACTTCTCCAGAGCTTTAAAAGCAGCTGCTCTGCAGGGAAGCAGGAATCGGGCACCCCACACTGTGCCTGGCTATAGAGCCTCATCCCAGCAAACCGTTCTGCACGTGTTGCTCCAGCTACAGACACTTCCCAGGGAGAAGCTGTCAGGGCAGGTGCATGTTCCACAAGCAATAGAGCTGTTGGGGCTTTGCATGCAAGAGACCAGAGATCTCTCCCTGTCCCGTGAATGCCTCACAGACAACAGGTTTGTGGAACTGTTTTGTTTTCTTTGGACCACTAACTCCAGAACAACAGTACCTTCCTCCTGTCTAGTTTAACCTGGTTATTCCTAAATATGGAGTTTTCCACTTGCAAAATCATAGCCTTCTTTAACCCAGGTTATTGGCAAGTGTAGACAAGCCCACGGAATTACATCAGAGCCATCAGCTGCAGAGCACCCCACACTGCAGTGTTCTTCACGAACCCACACACTTCAGAAAGAGCAATTATGGTTCCATCTCCAGTTCAGCATTTAAGGGGCAGGGAGCTCCCTGTCAGCCCCTGTTCCCCCTCCCCACAGGCTCCCTGGCCATAGGTTGGGAGGCTGCCTCCAGGGCAGGAGCCGATCCAGACAGCTCTGACTCACAGCCCTGAGCTCCCTAGGGCTATTCTTGGTCAAGCCATACAGCTCCCAGCTGTTGTCAATCCTGGTATGTGCTGATAGGACTGCCGGAGAATAAATCCACTGTTCCCACATGGCTACGTGACCAGCTGAGGGGGAACAAAGTCCCTTTTCAGACACTGGTTCCCAGCTGCCACCCCGGACACTGCCCGCTCCGTGCCCTCCAGCATGGCCGGCACACATGGCTGTGGGACCAGCTCTGCAGAAGGACCCTGTGAGCAGCAGGGGCTGAGGCCACAGAGCCTCCCCAGAGCCCCAACTGGCAGCCCCATGTGCTGTCTGCAGTACAAGGCAATGTCCAGTCTGTTACTGGAGGTGAGGCAGGCACAGGGTGGTTTGCACAGCAAAGCCAGATGGGTGCCAGGGTGCTGAACTGGACCTGCTACCCCAGCTCTGCTCCCAGCCTGGGCTGGCTCCCCCACTGTCCTTCCCTCTGGGGCACCCCATGAGGTGCTCCCCTAACCAGGCAGCAGCTCTCCTGGCCCCTTCTCACCCACTGCTACCTCCTCTGCCATTCCACTTGCCTTCGCTCTCTGAAGCCACCTGGAACCTTTCTCTCTGGCAAAGAACAAAATGGAATTCCCAACCCTCCTCCTTCTCCTCCCAGCCCTGGTGAAGGAAACTTTCCAAGGTGTGTCTTTAACAAAAGGGCCACTCCTGCCCTAGGAGCTGTGGCACCGCCAGCGCAGGCACCTTCCATGTTTGCTCAGTGGGCTGTGCTTTAGCTCTGTGGTCCTGTCATAGAGGCTCAGAGGACATCAGAAAACACAAGGGAAGGAAAAGCAACCTGAATGGAGAAGGCTGGGTTTTACCAGGGACTCAGCTTTCTGAGCACTGCTGCCCTGACCCTGACACTGTCAGAAGAGGAAGAAAACACAAACCCTCTGAGAACGAAGAGGACCCTAAAGCAGTAGATTGGGCTTGCCTCCACTCTGAGTAGTTTCTCCACGAAGTCTCCATATGCCTGCTGCATGCTACAGGGTGAGTGCTGGTCCCCAGGCTGCCCCAGGACAGGGCTGGGCTGAGAGATGCCCGGGCTGCAGCAAAGCCAGGCCCAGCAGCCTCATGTTGCCAAGGCTGCAGTGAGTACATATGGGAGCAGACTTTGCGCTGTCTTTTCCACAGAACAAGAACAGGCCCAGGAAGTTTGCTCAGCGTTATTTGTATTAGATAAGCTGTTTGCTCCCTTTGTTCTGGCCCCACATGCAGTGCTGGGCAGGGGTGTCAAAGCCCTGGGCAGCGCCAAAGCAAATGCGGCATCTTCGCCCCTGTGGATTTGGCACTGCAAGACTGAGTGCACCGGGAAGAGGAAGGGGGCACAAAAGAAATGAAGGAAAAGAAACAGTACAAAAGCCTCAATTCTTACTGTGATTGTAATAAGGAACCTGGAAATTGCTTCCATACGTGAAGGAAACAGGTTTAGTTTTAAGATGCATTAAAACCCCCTTTTAACAGAGGCTCAGATGTAGAAGGTACAATACGGGCTTGTTGCTGTAGTACTAAATGGGCATGTGCTCATCCTGCACCACCCTGTAAACATCAGCTGTGTACTCGGCTGATGTCAGGAATCCCTTCAAATGCTAACCAAGGTGCTGCTCTAAAATGATGGTCTTGCAGTTGCAAATAGAGTGTTTGTCCATTGCCAGATGGCTGTGGTCCTGGGGAATGAGGTCTGCTGAAGCGGGTCCCTTGTACACAGGGATGATGGAGCTGGATGTGGGGTATTCCTCAGCTGTCTTATTGGCTGTTGGAGGGCAAAAATAAACACAGATACATGCCTGCCAGCTGCCTACTCTTACCCTCTGACAGATACAGTTGTGCTCATGGAGCAAAGAAAGTTCAGTTCCTCTCTTGTGCCCATGAACAAACAGCTTTGGAACAAGACAACAAACAACATTCAAAATGCTCCAGGATGCAAATCTGATCAGTCTGAAGCAGAGCTCAGAATAGCCTCATGTATGGGAAAGGTCAGCCATTTGTCAAGGACACACAGCAAAGTCCACTTTCTAATTAGAGAGTGACATGCACCCAATGACACCCCAGTCCGTAGCCGATGGCTGAGGCTAAGCAACAGCCCCAGGAGATCATTACATTAATTTTAGTGCTGGTAAACCAGGGATTTGTTATGCAAAGGAGGCAGTACAGACACTCCAGGGTCTGGCTTTCTGCTCCACACAATCACTGAAGAGCTTAACTGGCCTTTTCAGATGGTTCCTGATACAACCAGCTCCTGCAGCATGCAGTCGTGTGTGTGTGTGTGTGTGTGTGTGCGTTGGATCTCTAACCTCCTGTAACTTCACACCAGTTTGTTGTTTGTTGTCAGGTTGCAACCACCTGCTCCACAGAGTCATCCTAGAGCAACCCGTAAGGCTGTTCCTAGGGAAACACTTAATCTTTCCAGGACATGGGAATAAACCTGCTTTTGACTGTCTGTCAGGTCCCTGCCTATTCTCACCTCCCTGGGGCTGCCAGAGCACAGCTACAAGCAGTTGCAGTTCACACCTAAACAGATATGCAGAAGAAAAAGCACAACCTTGCTGGGGCAGGCGAGTATTCCCCATGTAAGGATGAAACCGTTCAGGGACATGACTTTGGAAGACAGTCCTCAAAGCGCTCCAAGGTCAGCAGAGGAGAAGAACACTTTTTATTCCTGTTGTCTTTCCAGAACCTTTATGGGTCCTGGAATCTGCATGAAATTGTTTCTGCCTGCTGCTGACCCTAAAAGGGAAACCAGCTGCTTGTTCTGAGGAACAGCTCCAGCCCCTCCATTAGGCTGGGAGCATTTTCATTCTGTGTTTCCTGCCACCACTTCTGCGCAGGGTCACCGCATGTCCTGGCACTCTTGGGGAATGGGGGGCCGTCTCTCTGGGGTGCTGTGGAGGTTTCTCTGTACCTCCTCATGCTGCTGCCTGTCTGTACCCTGTTGCTCTGCTCCCAAACCCACCAGCACTGCTCCATACCTGGTGCAGGTGGAAGACCACCTCTGATGCTGATAGAGGAGAGCTGGAGGCAGCTGGGCAGAGCTGCTCAGTGTTCCTTCTGGGTGACCCAGCCAGACCCAGCCTGCGTGGGGCACCCTCGGGAGCTGTGTTGCATCAAGCCTTCACCCGTCTGCTCAAAGCACCACTGAGTCACTTCCTGCCCTCCGCTCTCGCCTCCGAGCTGCCTTCCAGCCTCAGCCTCCCCTGGGACAGCTCTGAAATCTCAAGTATGAGGGGGGGCTCTGGCGTGGTGAGGAGCAGAGTCCTTGCAGGGACCGTAAGCGCAGTCACAGGCCTCATATGGCAGCTTCCCCATCACCAGAAAAACCAGAGGATGCTGCAGGTCATTTTTCGAACACACAGGAAAAGTTTTGTTCTTAAAGTCAGCCTTGAAGGCAGGAGATAAATGAATCAGATGAGTGTAGGGGCCACAGCCTCATTCTACACCACTGGGGTGTTTAGTTTACAGATGTGCATACACCAAGCTCTGCTGAGCAAGCTGCACCACAGGCACTTCCCCAAGCGTGGGCAGGACACCCTCCTGCCCAGAGCTGTCAAAGGCTGCTCAGGGTTCTGCAACAGATTGAGCAAAACAGCCGGCACTGCTGTAAGAAAACACCATGCATTCAAATGAAATAAATGCTGTTAGAAGCACCCTTGCTCAGCTAAGTAGGCAGCTTCCTGAAAATGCCCACAATTTTGGAAGAAGTAGCAGAATCTGTTAAAGCATCTGACAAACCACAAGACCGAAATTGTTGCATGATTTTAATATAGTCTTAGAATGACAAAATGAGGGTTTCCCATTGTTCAGATCTCTGAGGTGCCCCATCCAAAGAGCAAAACCACATCACACAAACTCCTCCTGACAGCTCTGCATAGAGATAAAGGGTAAGTGCCAAAAGCACACCTGTCCCACAAATGTCCGATTTTGCCCTGAAACCAAGGAAGTCTCCCCTGCTGCCAGTCCCCAGCCTGCCTGGAGGTGCCTGCAAGGAAGCCCTGCCCTGTTTGCAGAGCTGTGCCAGAGACACCACACCCAGGCCAAGGTGAGCAATGGCAAACGGCTGGAATGCCAGGCATGGCCACCGCCAGGCTGGACTCCTGAGGTCCTGGCCGTGCAGGCAGAGACCCAAGAGCCAATTCAGCCCTTCCTCTGGACTTACTTTCTTTAGGGAAAGTTAATTCTACCAGGGTCAGAGAAAGAAGCTGAAGAGTCCCTACTACACAACCATAAAATAAAAAACCCTGCCCAGGAAGAAAGGAGGGAACTATTTCAGAGTTAAAAATTTATTACTAAACATCTGTAAGGGTTAATAAGCTGTTCCAGGTTCTGAACAAAATCCTGGCCCTTCAGAGGTGCAGCTACCAGCAGCAGAGCTATATGGGGACACTCAGAGCAGGCAGCCTGTGTCAGTCTGCTGACATTAAACTGGAATATTAGATCAAGAGATCAGCTGTTAATCTTACTCAAAATGAGTACAAAGTAAGCAAATTCTGTGCACTCAACAGGAAGTCAAGAACTGAAACCATTTGGACAGTTTGGACCCGTCACATTCAAACACACCATTAACTGATGGAAGAAGCCTAGGAGCAGAGGAGCAAGACAAGAACACATCAGAAACTCCTCCCCAGCCCAGTGTGACTGATCACAGGAGCTTCAGTGTGATAAGAGGAGCAAGAGCTGCAGCCCAGGGAGAGGGCTGCTCTTGTTAGTTCTTAAAAAGGAGCAAGGAACAGGTGTGCAACTGTGCTCAATAAGCATGTTGTGAGCATTTATAATCTAGCACTGAAAGTTTAATTTGGGACTGAATTAGTTTATGCCCATGTAACCCACAGCCATATAATGCCTCACTGCTTATCCAACTGCACAAACCCAGTACTCTGGCAATAGTATTTCAAAATCTCTTTGCCCCATGAAATAAAGGTCATACCCAGTACACCAGAATTCAAACATGAAAGCGTGACAGGAAATGACTAACAGCACACTGAGGCCAATGTACCTTCATCTTGGATCTGCTCAGTACACAAGAATCTTGCAATTCAAACAGACATCACAGCCTATATGCAGAAAAAATAACCTCACTGCTCCAGTTGCCAGTTCTTGGGGCCTGTGCATCTCAGTGCAGATATCACTGCAAAAGAATGTAATTCCACTCTATTTCCCTAATGTTCTCTTACAACTCAAGCCTTATGCTGCAGTTTGCACTTTTCCTTCCCTTAGAGGCAGCTGCTTTTTACATTGAGGATGAAGCCATTCTTTTTTCTGAGGTGACAGATACATAATTTAATTTAGCGTTTACAAAGTTTTTTGTAGTTCTGAATAAAAGGTACTTATGAGATTATACCTCTGTTTTGCCCACAAAAGCAATCAAGGGGCTGCCTCAAGCAATGGATGCAGTGCCAGTGAGCATGTTTTGTGCTCACATGCTGAAAACCAACCTGCACAGTCTGAGCCCAGTCCCTTGTTCCCAGTCTCCCCATCAAGCCTGAAAGCTCTTTTGCTTATTAAGGTTCTGCTCAGCTTCAGCTTTTTTTTCCAATAAACAAAGCAACTTTGACTTCCAGTAGCAGGAAAAGACACATAACCCAGACATGCTTTATTTAATGCATGCCTATTACTTAAAGGGCAAAGTGAATTTTTTCACCAAATTTGGTCAAAATATTCCCTTTTCCGATTTGATTCTTTTTCTCCCAAACATGAGCATTTGCAGTTGGGTTTCCTGCATATAAGCAGAGATGGAGAGAGGTAACGTGGATCAGAGCCCTGGCAGTTTTGTGCCTTTCGGGGCTCTCAGAAAGCAGAGGGAAGAGAAGCCAGGAAGGTGACAGGAGACTCTGCAGTGACACTCATGTGCACACACTCTCTCCCACAGTCCGATCACTAACTGTGGGCCTCTCCACCTGCGCTGGCTCTTTGCCCAAGGAATAACGACAATCTCCCTATAAAGTGCTTTTTACAGCTGCCTGTGTCCCTTGCAAGCAGAGGCAATGCCAGCCCCACAGCCCGCAGCATGTGAGCAGCTTCTAAATTCGGCGAAGGACTGAATCCTGGCAAAGACAAACTGTCTCAGGTTACCATCCCGGGAATGGCTTGAAGGTGCTTCGAAACAAAAACTAGGATCATCTGTTGCCCGGGAGATGCTGTGTGTGCCAGCTGCAACCCTCACGAAATAAGACAGCCCTCTCTCAAGGGCAGCACAGCCGAGCCCTCGCCAGGACAGGAAAGTGCAGAACGGGGACAGGTGGGATCGCTGAGAAGGGAATATCTTCTTCTAGCTACTGCCTTGCCAGCACTCAAGGGGTCATTTACTTTCACAATACAGAGCT
Organism: Pseudotriccus pelzelni; assembly: GCA_035584735.1. Lineage (NCBI taxonomy): Eukaryota > Metazoa > Chordata > Aves > Passeriformes > Tyrannidae > Pseudotriccus > Pseudotriccus pelzelni. The sequence continues at coordinate 2,511,421 of JAWMRA010000058.1, read as the reverse complement.
GGTTATCTTCAAACTAGTCACTCTGGCACCTTTCAAAATTACTCTTAAGTACTGCACAATTAAATAATAGGTGCCATCAGCTGCAATTGTCACACATTTCACATAAAATCTCTAAGAAATAACTACTTGCAAGTACTAAAAGGAAAACTATAAGATGCAACACGCGCTGCTGTTTGTGCTGTGCAGAGACAGTGTTTGGTGGCACCCATGAAAGGGAAAACTATGCCACATCCAAAAGATCACGTGGAAACAGCTTTTTTAAGAGGCACAAGTGCTCATAAAATGTATGAATGCCTTTATATCACGCAGTTAATCATGGAGTTTCCAACATCCATGCCTCTGCCCATTGGACATGTCTGTCTTGGAACTAGAGCTGCTGCTGCCACACATGGTAAACACACGGACTGACTGTGCTTAAAAACTCAGAAAGAGTGGAAAAACTGTTCCTTTACAGAAAAAAAGCCCCACTGAACAGAAAAGAAGTAACAGCATCAGACAGCCCCTGATCCAGGTCTGTGGCTCCCTTACAGAGTGTCATTCTCTCATTCCAATCTGAAATTTCCAAGGAAACCTACATTAAACACATCTCTCACAGGTTGGAAAGGAACTGAATGGCCAGAATTTTCACCAACAGAGGCTCCTCTCTTGGCGACTTCCAGGAAAAGACCATGAAGAGCTGCTGTCTCAGCCCTTAAGCAGCAGATATGAAGCAAGGTAGGGAAGATGCTCCACTCGGTTCAGTGACAGGAGAGGCAGTAACCTTGACTCCGACTGGAGGGAAAGACTGCCCAAAACTGTTTGTATGCTCAGGCGGTCGGAGGATCAGGGGCTTCACTGCAAGGAGACACCACCAATGCCCCCAAAACCCTCCCTCTGTTCTCTAAGTGATCATAACAAAACCGCTCCATTTCCAATCTCTTTGTCCCAAACTGGCAACGCTTCTTCCTGCCCCCCCTTGCCCCAACAAAAGTTCAGAGCAGTTGTGTTACCTTGCATTGCTGAAGGCAGTGGAGCAGCCTTCGGCCTGAGGGGTTCCCCCAGCCCTTCACCCCACAGTCAGATACAGCAGCTGCCACCAGCCAGAGTAAATCATCATTTCACTAGCAAAACACTCAAGTACTTGTCCAGGAACAAAAGCAGTCACATCATAAACTGAGGGTGACATCAGCACAGGGATTGCATTTCCTACGGGGGTTTAAATGTCATTACTTGTGACTGGGAATCGGACACTTGCAATACAAATTACTTTAAATTTTCATAAGAGACATAAGAATTCCAGTTCCAATTTTGTGTAGACATATTTCACTTCCAAACCCCTTCTACTACTCAACATCATGATGTCAGAAATCAAAAGAAGGGAATAAGCAACACTCCTAACAGTAAATGAAAAGCTTATGAACATCCTTATTAGCCTGACTTACTAAGTCAGGTACTAACAAGGTGAGCAGCAGAACCCTGGATTTCTGGGGGAAAGAGTCAGCGTGACTCAAACAGGGTGATCTACTTGGGGCCCAGTTATTCAAGATCTTTGCATTGCGCTCTTCCATTCTTATCCGAAGTTCTGCTCTGTGTCTTCTAAAATTAAAACTCAAAGCTATCACGGACTTGAAAGCGTTATTTCATCAATGCAAGAGTGTTTAGTTTCCACAGAGCTGACATCCTGCACTTCTCATCAGATTGTGGCTTCCTCAGTTCCCTAACAGCTGTCACCAGCAAAAACATTATTTACCCTCATAATACCTGACGAACGGGGAGTAATATTATCTCCCTCCTGAGATTTGCACCTCAGAGGGTTCTGGCACAAGGCAAGGCCCGCAGAACTAAAAATGGAACCAAAATCCAAGTCCCATCTTTCTTCTCCTTCCAAGATGCAGCACATATCCTTGTCAGAGGAGCCTGTGACCCCCCACTAATGCGTGTGACAAACGTGTGTCTGGAGATTGCACAACCCAAACTCTGTGAGGAGCAGGGAAGAAGGGAAGGAGAGAAGGAAGTCAGGGACATGGTTTTTAAGGTCCCTTCGAACTCTCTAACAGCCAGACACAGTACTGTACTGTTACAAAGTACAGCTAATCCAGACCCCGGATCTCCTGACCCACACCATGCCTTTGGTAGCTGCTCCTGCTGTTTAAACTTGGGGCCTTAGCAGTGAGCAGGCTGAGCTGGCAGGTGGAACTGGAGTAGGGCAGCACCAGAGTTACACACAAGTTCAAAATGGGTTAGTTTTTAAGAAAGGAAAAAGCCATGTTTTCCTTAAGTAAGGACAGTGAGGTGATGTCAAAAGCTGGCAGAAGTCAGCAGTTTAAGCTGGCACCTGGGCTCACAATGCAGACAAAAGCAGTCCTTGCACTCAGGGACAGTTCAGGACCCACAGTTTTTGTTGCCGTTCTTTTTTTGTCATCTTCCTATCCTGAGCAATATCCAGGAATGGTGCCATCAGGTGTGGATCTCAGAGAGAAATCTTTGTTTTCAACCATGCTGAAGGTTAGGCCTTTCAGATACACATCTTACATGATTCAATTTCTTTTGTATCATTAGAAGAATCTTAAAAAGGCCTTTTTTCACAAGCAGCACAGAATATACACGCTGGTTGTGTACAACCTACAGCTGCACAGACCACAACAGAAATTATGTCTGACATATGTGAGGGAAATCTTGTGGGCTCAGATCATTCAAGAAATAAGGTTGCTTTACAGTGAAAGGAACAAGACATGGCCAGAACGGGCTCTAAACTGGTAATATACAGTCTGAAAATCAAATGTTAATTGTTTTTACAATTTGCATTTTATATTAAAAAATCTCCCAAAGACCTCAGGATGCAGAGCTCAGCCTGGAAAGGATTTTTACACTGTAAACCCACTGAAAACAGGAACCTAGAATGGAACCAGTCCATTACAGCTCAAACCCCAATTCTGGGTTCTGCCTCAAGCAGCTGGGATTATTTCTCCAGTTCAGCAAATTCCTGTTACTGAAACCCACTCTGATATTTAAATAAACTTGGAGAAGATGCTGAGTAGTCGCTCTGCTTTACAGATAACAAGATCGGAATTGTGTTACTTGATGGATTTCTAAGAGAACACTTGAAATTCGGGCAAACAAATTCAAAATATCAAGGTCATATTTACATTCCAGGGTAATAATTAAATACTTTATATCTTGTGGTTCCAGTATTCTAGGTTTTTCTATGCACCAAAATATTTAGTCATGTGAAAACCATCTGTAGCAGCTGGAAGACATTTATTTGGCCCACCAAGATTAATTAGTTTAAAAATACATAAATAAAGTGTTCCTTTTATTTCCAAAAACCTAGCAATGCTGCTCTCAGCTCTGTTAGGGTGCTGGTGAATAATGCTTATGCAATGTTCTCAACAGGAGGTATCAGATGCCAGTTTCACAAATGCACACAAATATCTGTTAACTAAAACAAGGCTTGTACTTAGGTTAATGCTCTTCTGGACTAACCCAGGTCGTTATTCATAGCAATATGAAAACGAGCTTGCAAACACTTCAATCCCTTTCTTTAGTCTTTCTCCTATACTCCCAAATCCACAATTCTGAAAACTGCAAACTGCTTTTAAAAATCACTGACGAAAAGAAGTTTCTCTTCAGAACTGGGATTCAAATATCTGTGTTTAAGAATTACAAGGCATAAGTCTCCAAGCATGCCTTTTCTCTCCAAGAAGTTCCTGCATAATCTTCGTACAGCTTTTTAAAGCCAAATAAACAAGAGGCGCAGATGAGATTGTACAAAGGGTTAAATTTGGCTCAGTATCCACAGGAATCACTTCTCTGGCCAATAGCTTGCAAAGGGTTATTTCTTGGCTCATCATTTTTCTTTTGCTGGAAGATGCTGAGGTTTTAGCACAGTTTCTGCAGAGTATGCAACTGCATTCAGCATTTGCTCAGCTAATGAGTTAAGTCATTGCAGCTCTCCGATGGCTTCAAGATTATGGGTGTAGGAAAAGGGAATGCTAGGAGAGAGGAACTCTGAGCAGTCACCACCAAACTGCGGTTAAAACAGACACCAATGACTCTATTCGGCTCCCAAACCTCAGACAGTTTCCATTTTCTCAATAACAAAGCATTTTTGTGGAATGAGGTAACAGCCTCCATCTGCCAGGTCTAAGTCTCTACTAAGATTTCTCAAGAGCATGGCTGACAAGCACTGGCCAGCGGAGACGGGATGGCACGAGAGGCAGGAGAGTCCCTTGTGCCTGGGCAACACAGCGGCAAACTGCAACAGGACAGACGTGGAGAGAAGCCTCTGTGGCACCAGCGCACAAACTCTCCTGGGAGTTTGATTCACAAGCAGTCTGGAGCGAGCTCCAGCCAGTGCACAACTGGAGAGTGCAAAAGGCCAAGAAAAGAGCTGAGACTTTTCATTAGGGCTGGCCAGGGACAGGCAGGAGGGAGCAGAAGACAAATGGGTATCACAGGTTCAGCAGCTCATGTGAGTGGGTCAAGAGCACAGTGTGTGTGATGGAGAAGCAAAAACAGGTCTGTAAGCACACAGTGAAAGATGCACAGTGCAAAGGGGAATGCAGACGACCTGCTCCTCAAGGACAGCACAGCCCACGGGACTGACCACTCAAGCTGGGATACACCTTTCCACACTTGAAATGTTGAACACCTGAGGCAGAGCAGTTACAGCCCCTGAACAGAGCCTGGGAGGGGGTTTGGTTTCATTCTTGCCTTGTTTCTGAAATTGGCAGCCTGTATCTTGGCCTCTCAGTTCCAGGGATGCTGAGCACCAAGCCATTCTTTTGATTTCTGGCAAAGCCAGCTCAGTTCCTCCGAAAGCTGACTTTCATTTAGATCCAGATGAAGATTCCAGCTCCTGTCAGGACCCCCTCACCCGACTCTCGCCTTCCTCTGCAAGCAGCTGCTTGTCACTCAGTTCCAGGTTCAATCCCCCCTACATCTGGTTCTTCCATCTAAAGAAAAGGCCATTTTCCAGTTGGTTTTCTGATGGCCTTTGCATTCCTGTAGCACTTCCTCATGAAGTTCAGAAAACACTAACACTGACCTCCTTGTGTAATACCACCGGGGTGCCCAGCTGGACATCTGGTGAATGGCACCTTCCTTCCCACCAAGGACAAAGCACTTCCCAAGCCCATTTTCTTCCTGTGAGGAATACTGCTGTCAAATCTCAAAAATCCACGCTGCTAATACTAGCCTCCTGCAAGGTCAGCCAAAGAGGACTTCCATCAGGGATGAGCTTTGCTGGAGAAGGCTCCCTGGGGATTATCAGAATAGTACAGTCAAGCCCAGATGGCCACAACGTGCTGAGCACATTTCCCGCAAACATAGTGGCGAGGCAGAAGCCTCTGCAAATCAAAGTCCACACTGATTTCTGCCATCTGCTAAACACTGAGGGCCAGGCTGAGGCCTTTGAGAAAGGTCAGGATAGTCTTACAAGCTCTGAAGATATTGCTTTTGTTCTCACTATTTGCCTCTCAATTCCTTCGTTAGAAGATACTAATCTCTTTGTAAGGCAGTTACTTGGAGCCAAGAGTTTAGATATTATTGCAAAACATATGCTTAAAAGAGACTGGAAATTATGTTGGCAGTGTTACAGAGGGGAGCAAAGCGCAGCTTTGGGTCAAAACAAACACAAAAAAAAATCTAAACTAGTAAGCAATTCCCATGCGATAGTTTAGAAGGGCCAGCAAAAGCTTCTTCTAGAAAGAAAACAATACTGTGAGAACGAAGCTAACAAGAGCTGGCGCTTGGAAAAATGAAATGGCTATTAATGAACTAGAGTATTGCCAACAGCACACATCCAAGAGAATCTTTCTGGGAAATGGACCCAAGCCATTACACTGGAAAGCCCTGAGGGACTAGGGACCTTGAAGCTAAAAGTTGGCAAATTGCTTCATCAGTTAAGGTTGGTCCCAGTGTTTTCGACTGTGTAAAAATAATTTGTTTTAGCCTACAGGTCTCTACAGAGCAACGGGTAAATTCAGGCTGCTGCCTCTATGAAGAGGAACAGTATTGGGCAGGGCCCTGCCCAGGGGGACATTTTCAGAGGTTCCCCACCACTGCTGACAGCCCTTCAGCCCAATGCTGGCCCAGGGGACTCAGGCCATTGGCTCTGCTGTGTTCCCCACGCCAGGCACGACGTGCCAATCACCGGGGAACATCCCTGGAGTCGCTCTGGTCAGTCGTCCACCACCACTATGATGACTCCATGAAAGCATCTCCTGGAGAGTCACTCACCCAAAATGAATGCAGTCAGAGCCATGACCCCAATATATCTTGTTTTGCAGAGGGATAAGGAGGAGACCTTGCTCCCTCTCGCTCTCTGTCTCAAAGAGAGATTAGCTCATACACCAGGAACTGGGTGCTGATAGAGTGAAATAGGCAAGATCTGTCTTTGCAACCCTATTGTTCATTCCCAGCTCGTCAGTCCAGATCCTCAGTCCCAGGAGTGTCCTGAGAGCACAAAACAATGAATATGTGTTCTAACATGGCAAAGAAAACCCCCACATTGGCAGGGGATGTCAAGGTGCTGTCTAATGACTTTCCTTCTCTTCCAACTCCTGAGTCACATTGCCATCTTCCTTGCAACTGACCTAAATAACATGTTTGGGCAGCACTGTAAGTGTTTCCATCTCATACTTCAATAGCAGCAAGATCTCCGCATCTGGAAAGGTAATTTCTCAGGGAAGTCACACTGCAGGTGGATTAGCAGAGTTCTTCTTGAGAAAGAAACAGAAGCACCCCGTCTTGTCTCATCTCATCAGTGAGACTTCCTGGCTGCAGGAGAACAAAGGTTGCCCAGGAGCAGGGAAAACACATCCTATGTCTGTGCCCAAGCCCCAGCAGATCTTAACAATGTGGGCAGAGTATTCAGTTACCTCATTTCCAGGTGTGGTGTCAGCATGAGCCATGACTGGCTTGGGATGAAAGAGGAAAAGCTGTTCCTCGATCTGGACTTGTCTGCATCATTTATGGTAGTTATTTCCCAGCAGCCATTAATCCTTTAACGCCATACCACACTCTCAGCCCTCAGTTCTTGTCTAACCTTGTGCTCACTACTGGCCATTCCACTGCAGAAGGGGCTGAAGGACAGGGTGCAAGACTGCACTGTCCCTCCAGAGCCAAGGGCCTCAGGAAAGGGCAAGCAAAGAAAGCCACTGCAGAAGGACTTCAGTGCGTCAACCCTCTGCAGACACACAGTAATTATGTGTGCTGGCAACATATAGGCACTTGAGTAGCTTTATTCTCAAACAATTAAGAGACTTCTCTAGCTATTCACTGCAGCACCTTTTGTAACACAGGTGTCCAACAGCACTGCATCACAGGAATACAGGGGCAATCCAGCCCCTGTCACTCCACAGTGGCTCCACACACGGAAAGATTTTTGATCCTCTCCCAATCTCATTCTTCCCTTCACCATGAGCTGAGGCACTCCCAAGAGCCATGTAGATATCTCACCTCCGTCCACGCCCCCAGTAGACTGTGGATCACAGTGTTACCTTACAGCAATGGCCCTCACAGGTGATGTGCTGAGTAAGTGAAAAAGCCAATTGAAAACACATTTATTGCCAACAAGGAGATGGACTGTAGGGAAACACAAGAGAATATTCTGAAGCTGCATGGAGTGTCACAGCACTTTCAGCTTTCAAGTGAGCAAGTACCTTGCAAGGCAGGCACTAGATCTTCAGCAGCCTAACAGATGCCTTTCTTATTCCAAGGATATACATAAATAGAGTTCCCCTACTGCAATAGAAAAGAAGTGATAGCTGATCTATTCCACCTCTTTTTCAGGTAATTGAGCTTCAAAACTAAAGCAGAAAAGCTGCCAGCAAAACTTGCACGTCTTTGTACTACAGTTAGTCCATAACTAGTCTGCATCTGTTATCTCTACAGTTTTTATTAGCTCATGTTTACTTTGGCTGCACATCCAAGCAGGGTGAGAGAGAAAAATCTTGGACTCTCAACAATGGCCAAGCAGTTTAATCTGCCACTGGGGACAATGACTTGACTGCTATTGGCGTGTAGCGCTGGCAGGGTCAAGTGTAACATGTGCTGAAGGAAGCACTAGGGAAGCGGATCTGTGACTGTTCCAACAACACTGAGAATTTCCTTGAGCTATTCAGAGGTTCCTTTGCCCCTTGTGTGTAGAGAAAACAGCTCCAGCTGTCCAGTCACCTGCGCTGGCTTCTCCACTCACTGGATTAATGACGTTGGTGGCTGCCAAGAGCTCCAGGTTAGATACAGCACATTCCTGACAGCTCAGACATTCAAAGCTAAGTTAGGAAGCAGTCAAGATCATGTCCTTGGCATCAGCACCAGGTTGGTGCTGGAAGATAATTTATATTCCTGAACAGAACTGGCTCTGGGCAGGTTGGGCATAAACATCAACAAACCCTTGTTCGGGCATTTATAGCAATCAGAGGGGTCCAGAGTTAATATTTATCCATGCTGCTGATTTAATAATTTTTTTTTTTATTTGAGAAGTTCAAAATACTTCACACAAAAGAACTCTGCAGCTTGCAAGCCTGGGACAATCTACAGTAATATATTCAGAGGCAGGTAAAAAATGAAATGAGTTAATGTTAACAGTCAGATGACCACAGGCCAAATCAAGCCAAGTTAGATGCACTTAGAAGAACATAAATGTCAGGATTTCTATTCCATTGCTATTTCGATTCTGTATCAAGACATTTCTAAATAACTCTTGATTAACTATTAATTTAGCCCTTATAGACATGGCTTTCTGATTCCTCACAGAGTAATATTATCCTCTTGGTGGGCCCCTGTGAGTAAGGGCAGAATCATTTGTTGTAACTGTTCTCCATTTAGCAACTACCAACAGACACAACATGGTCACTCAGCAGAGGCAGTTCTGGGGTGAAATACAGGAAGGCAGAAGCCATATGGCATTCTTCAATTTCCCCTTCTCTTTCACAGTCAGACCCTTGATTATTTTCTTCAACAGGAAAACCGACACTCCCTCCTCCCTGTAAATTGCTGACAATTGTATTTTACACCTGACCAAAACCAGAAAAAGAAGAAGGAAGGAAGAGACGAAACAAAGACCAAGGACTTTTCTCAGCTACTACATCTCCGCAAAATGGAGCATTTTCCTTTCCACTACTTCTGAGTGGACAGAGTTCAGTAACCACAGCCCAGCCTTCACGAGAAGTGCCCCCTCCTTGCCAGCAAGTGGCTGCAGGACAGTGCCTGTGGCAGCAGCTTCCAGACAGCAGCCAGAGCTGTGGGACCCATGAAACCAGCACAGCCTGTGCAGCTGGGCCGCTCTGCCTGCAACTGCCCAGCCTGCACACTCACTTTAAAAGTGACCCTAAACTCTTGGTAGTAATTTGAAGATTAAATATTACTGGTAAAGCTTCTCCACTCCCTAACGACTAGTCTCTCGTTCCTATAAACAGCTGGTATCTGGGGTTAGAGCTGTCCACCCCTTGTTTGTTTTTTTGCTTTTATGAAGTAAAACATTTAAATTGATGGCATCACATAGGCAAAACACTGTCAAGTTCTGAATTTTACTAGTTTGGCCACAGAAATGACACCTATGTCAGCAGAAGTCTCCTGAGGAATGAGGTGTAGCCGCTTGCACTCTGAGCAAACCTGCAAACAGCACCTTTCTGCCAGAGCACCCAGACACTGAGAACAGCCCATGCCAACCAGGGCTCCTGAATACTGAACACTGGAGGAGAAACAGTTTCTTACTTGAGCAATTACAAGGAATGATGAAGCTGTTAAGATGTTTGGTTTTCATTGAGAGCAGCCAGCCTGCAGTTTTCTGTAAACCCTTCTTTATCACACAAAAGGGGAAGGAGAACAACAAGGTTTAACTCCTATCTTTGTCCTGAGGCTACTACTGCAAACTGTGTGTCTTCAAGCACGGCCTCATGCAACTTACGGGCAGCAAAAATCCCACAGACATCAACCAGGATCCCGGTGAGCCACTAACAAAGTCTCGTGCATCGGTGCAGCAATTACCACAGAAGTCCTTTTTCAGGGAAGGTGGGGAATCACTTTGAGCACTGAGAGTAATCAATTTGTTCCATCTTCCTGCTGGCTTTTCAAACACCAGCCGGCCGTGTAACCGGCACCAGCTCAGCCACAATTAGGAACACAGCAGAAAGCATCCGACCTCACCTGGTAAGCAACAGAGCAAGTCCTGGCTGTGAACAGAACCCAGTGCTTTCGAGGTCAGTGCACTGGGAATTTTGGTCACCTGCCTGCAGAGAAGTTTTTTCTGGCTCCATCAGTGAAGGGTTCACCTTGGTCTTAAAGCTGCTAGGTCCAAAACAAGAAAAGGACACCACTGAGCTCATAACCCTCGGAAAATGATTGACCAGCAAAAGCTGCATCATGGACAGTTTACAGGGCTTCCTGCTAGGGAATTCTGGCTATTTCCAAACTCCACCCTGCCTCCGGTGTGTCCCACCACTCCCTACGCACGGGTTTAAGGAGTTCTTATTCCAAAACATACCTTTTGCTGTAGAGCATCCGCTATAATTAGTGACCACAACTAACCATATTGCCTGTATTTTTGTCTCCTGCGCTATGCCACCATTCTTAAAAGTGTACAGAATTACAGACCCACCTGGGTAAGAATGAAACTCTGTGCCTCTAAACAAATGGACAGCAAGAAAAGCAAAAGAACCACATGGCTTGTATCCTAGAAAAAGGATGGCACAAAAATAAGACAGAAATATCAGACTTTCCCTTTCCTGCTCTCCTATCAGGAAGTTGAACCACACATTGGCAAAAGAAATTAGGGAAATGCGGCAGTTTCAACACCTGGGTAGCTAAAAGAGCCACAGATTTCTAATGCTTGGTAAAGGAGTCAGAAAAGCAAAACGATTTTATCCCTGCACTCTTTCCCAGAGGCCTGTGCTGCCAGCAGGATGCTGCATCCACCAGAGCTTTGCCCTTCCCTCTGCTCCTAGAATAGGTTTTCCACTTTGGAAAGATTTCTTTATGGTTTTCAAAACTGGGAAACAGTGAATGTAGCAAATTCAGATTTAAGTACAGAGACCTAAGTATCAAATCCTGCCCTGTGAACATGCATAACCCCAGCACGTGCCATCCATTTGTGCTGTGAGTCCGTGGAGAAAAATTCCTACCACCACGCTTCGCCCAGGCTAACTGGAACATGTATCCAACATCTCCATGAGTTCTCATGAAGGAGTCAAATGATTAATATAACAACAGGTTTAGAACTGGAAATGGATAAAGAGAACATTAAAAACACTACCTGTAAGAAAACACAATCTGAAACACAACTGTGTGTGAGCAAAAAAAAAATCAATTTCCAAGGATCCTGAGCTATTTTTTAATGCGAGACCCAAACTGTGACTTCCGAGTCTTTGTCTAACAAACACACACACACAGAGCAGTTTTTTCCCATAGCTACCCTGGGATTCTCCGGAAAAACTGGAACCACTAGGGATATGTTGAAAATTTTCCAGTGCTACGTTTGAGTATTTGGTTATAATTTACTCCCGGGTCTGTTGGCTGAGTAAAGTCTCAGCGCTCTCTTCATAAAACACACCTCAAGATCCCCCACTTCAGTCCGGGAAAGGGGCACGGCCCAAAAACTTTGAATTTTCCCTTTCGGAAATCGCTGCGAGCGGGGCAGCCCGGAACGGAGCTCTCCGTGCCGGTACCACCGCCGTTCCCAGGGGGTGCCGCGACCCCAGGCGGCACGGGGGACACGACGCCTTTCCTTCGGCCCCCCGGAGCACCCCCGCCCGACCCGCTCGGGCCCGCACCGGGCGGCGGCTCCCGCTCCAGGCCCCGGACCCGGCTCACCTGGTCGCTGTCCCAGGGCCGCGGTCCCGCTCCCTGCACCCCGGCGACGGTCGGGCTAAGCTGTGCTCGGCTGGGCTCGGCTCGGCGATGCCGCCCAGCCCCGAGGGCGGAGCTCGGCCGCGGGCGGGGCCGGGGGCGGCCCAAGCGCTGCTCGCCCCGCGCAGCGCTGAGGCGGCGGGAGGGGCTGCCCCGCCCCGGCCGGGCGGGAGCGG
>JAWMRA010000058.1:2469826-2499316 GCA_035584735.1 Pseudotriccus pelzelni | reverse complement strand
GGGAGGGGCTGCCCCGCCACGGCCGGGCGGGAGCGGAGCGGAGCGGAGCGGAGAAGAGCGGAGAGGAGCGGAGCGGAGAAGAGCGGAGCGGAGCGGATCGGAGCCGCCCGCTCGGCAGCGGGATGAGCCGCGGCCCGAGGCACCTCCCCTGGGCGGCACCGGCAGCTCCCAGTGAGGGCGGTGCCCGCGCGCGCGCTCCCGCCGTCGCCATGGAGACAGCGCCACCTGGCCGGGCTGCGCGCGCCGCCCGAGCGCGGGTCCCGCCCCTTCCGGCCGGAGCGGCGCGCGCGGCCCTGAGAGCGGCCCCAGAGCGGCAGCGACACCCGGGCCGGGCCGGGCCCTCGGAACCCTCAGAACCCTCAGAACCCTTGGAACAGCCGGAACCCTCGGAGCCCTCGGAACAGCCGGAGCCCTCGGAACAGCCGGAGCCATGTCGGCCGCCTTCAGGAAAGCCGCCAAAGCGCGGCAGCGCCCGCACCGCGAGCGGGCCCAGGTCAGTGCGCCGGGCCGGGCCGGGCCACGCGCGTTCCCGGTCCCCTGGCGCTCCCCGCCCCGCTCACGCTGCCGTCTCTTCGTAGCCTGCCGCTCGGACGAAGCTGGGCTTGCTGGAGAAGAAGAAGGACTACCGGCTCCGCGCGCAGTAAGTGCTGCCGCTCCGGGCCCTCGAGCGGTTGGTTCCCTGCGCTGTCTCCGAGCTCTGACCATCGCGGGGAAGGACTCGTCCCCTCACCGGGGCTGTAAACACCGAGAAACTGCTGAACAATTCCTGATTGCTGTTCTTTTTCTCCCCAGTGACTACCACAAGAAGCAGAATGCTCTCAGGGCGCTGCAGAAGAAAGCTCTGGACAAGAACCCCGATGAGTTCTACTTCAAAATGATACGTGCAGAGCTTAAAGTGAGAAACTACTGCCTTCAAGCAGTAGATAATGCTCTGTTACTCTTAATTAACACTTTTCCCCCTATCTTGTTTTGATTTTAATTTACGAATTAGGAGGTAAATTAGCAAAATTGGTTTGGTGCCTGTGGAAGGCTTTGAAGAAAATGAGGGGCAAAGGACAAAGAAGTTCTTCTGCTGTTATTATCAGGCCCCACAGTGCACTCCAGCTGGAGGGGCTGTGGGTAAGTGCTGTATTTGTCTGGTTGTAGGATGGAGTCCATGTAATAAAGCAGCCAAAGGATGAAGTGACCCCAGAGCAGGTGAAATTGATGAGGACGCAGGATATTAAATATGTAGAAATGAAAAGAGTGGCAGAAGCCAAGGTAATACCTCACTTTTTTTGTGTTTTCTAGTTTCCTCGGAATTGTTTTTTATAGAGTTGTTCTTGTTGCTGGTTATTGCGATCGTTTAGTGAAATCTGATTTGTACAATACTGGAAAGGACAATGGAAATGTCAATGAAGTGCTAGATACAGAACCTAAAGGTGTGATGACTATCAAAAATGACACCTGAATTATTATAAAACGTGGTAATTTTAATGTAAATTTCAGACATTAAACATGTACCTCTGCTTTGCATGTTCATAAAGAAATCATGGAATCTCTGAGGTTGAAAAAGCCCTTTCAGATCAAGTCCAGCTGTTCACCCAGCACTGCTGTGGTCACCACTAACCCGTGTCCCCAGGTGCCACAGCCACATGATTTTTGAACACTTCCAGGGATGGTGATTCCACCATTTTCCTGGACAGCCTGTTACACTGCTTGACCACCCTTTCAGGGTAGAAATTTTTCCTGAAAATACCCAACCTGAACCTCCCTGGCACAGCTTGAGGCCATTTACTCTTGTCCCGTCACTTGTTACCTGAGGGAAGTCACTGACCCCCACCTGGCTCCACCCTCCTTGTCAGGAAATTATAGAGGGTGCGAAGGTCTCCCAGTTGAGGAGAATAATCTCAAGTGGGTTGTTGGAATATGGTAGGCAAATAATCCACAGAAATATGGTCCTCTTCTGAAAATCTTGTGTACTCTGAGGTTGATGTACAAATCAGAATCAACTTGTCGCTGCACATAAACAATCAAAGCAAGCCAGCTTTGGACTTGCCTTCATGCTTTTTCGGGGGTTACATGGTGATCGTTCCCTTTGCCGTACAGAATGCTCCATTCTGCAGGTGAACGTGTGCATTTTGGCTGGGTAACAGCAGGAATCGCTGTGACCCTCCGCCTGGAAAGGTCGTGAAGATGTGTCATAAATATAGATCAGATATGTCTTCAAAGATGAAAAAGGAAGGAGAAGTTCAGGTGTTTGTAGGCTCGAGGAACAGACAGAAGTGTCCTCGGGGAGAGGTGATTTTCCTCACTCCGAATTGGGCCAAACTTGGGCTTTCCGCAGAAAATCGAGCGGCTGAAGGCAGAGCTCCACCTGCTGGACGCGGCCGGGAGCGCCCCGGCCCGGCACCTCTTCTTCGTGGACACGGAGCGCGAAGGTGAGGCTGGAGTGGGGCTGACAGAGCTGGTTCTGTCACGCGTAACTGTGTGCTGTCATGGACAGAGACCTTTTTTTGTGTCCAGGAATAAGAATTCAGGTGCTCTAGAAATCCCTTTTGGTTACTAGCTGGGATGTCAGTTGTGCAGGAGTCATGTTGCTGGGACTCCAGTAGCTGACTGTAGCGATACGTATGGAAGTTTTGCTAAGCAAAGGAGCCCATGGGAGTATATTCTTAATTTTTTTTTCCTTTATTAATAGTTCAGGAGTTTGATATTGCCACTCAGCTGGACACCGTTCCCGAGCTTGTAGACAGAGTGTACAACCGACCAACCATTGCAACGCTGCAGAGAGAGACACTAAAGGGAGCTACTGATCCTGCCCACCTAAAGGTACTGCCACTGTTTGTATTACAGAGCTCTTCATGTTTTACATCTTTTATGTAAAAAGCACTAAAGAGGATTCATTGCACTGTTGTGGAGGAGAACAAAATTGTTCTGTTGTCTTAAACTTTTATTGGTGACACAAGGCAGTAGTGGATGTCACTTAATCACCAAGTGCTTGGAGCCGCAGTCAGATCTGCACTGACAAGGAGAACTCTGTCAGTGCATTCCAGTCCATGGTGGGTTGTATATCACAAGTTGTGATGTACAGGCCAGAACAGAGTGGTGTGGATCTGATGAGGCAGTTTTAAGTGTGATTTTTTTTTTTCAGCATCCATTGTTAAGTCTTCCCTCGTACCTCCACAAAACCCCTTGTACACCTGAATAGGTATTTGAAGAAGCTTACTCCAACACAGATATTTCTGTTGCTGGGTTTCTGATCTTACGGTATTTTCCAGTTTGGTTCGGAGCCCAAAGTGACTTCAGATTTGTCTCCCCCCTTTCCTTCTTAAAGGAATTTGAGCTATAGTCTCACTTTCTCCTTTTCCTAATTTGAATTGTTTCATGATTCTGCTGCATTAATTGCTTATGCAATCAGCTTTGCTAATGATGCTTTAGTATCACAGCAGTTTTATCCTAGAAGTAACTACACAACTTTAAGGCTGTAGATAGTGTTAATTAGTTCAGATCCATTGGACAGTCTCTGAGTACAAGTTGGTGTAAGGTAAAAATAGTTGTCTTAAAAAATTGCCAACTGGTAAATTTGTAACCTGTTTTTTTCTGACTCAGATGTCAGATAACAAACACCCTGTGGTCCCTTTCCTCCTGCCAGCTGTCTCAGTTTGGCTTGTCACTAAAGCAGTTGGACAAGTCACAGTCTGACAAGTTTTCTCTTCTAAATGTCTGAGTCATATTTTAAGCATGTTGGGATCTGTTCTCCCGAATTTAATTACTTAAATCACACCTGCAGTAATACCATTTCTGTGCTGGGAAAGCCATCCATTCTCGTTAGGCAAACATGATCCAACAAGTAGCATTTTGAGGGGCCTCTGCAGTCTCCAAGCACTTCAGGATTTGGTTTCTGGTCTGACCTTATTTTTTTCCCTCTCGTCTGGATAAAGTGGTTTTAATTAGGGAGTTTAATATTCTCTCATGCTCAATGTTGAAATTCAGAAGATTTAGACCATCTCTGTCTTAAAACAGCTTTTTTTTTTTTTTTCCTGCAGAAATTAGCCCAGCAGAGGAAGAACCAGTACGACCTCCTGAGGCAGCGCATCGAGAGGGAGAAAGCCATGTTTGTCATCACACAGAAAATTCAGACACGGAAAGATCTCCTGGTGAGGGATTTGGTTCTGGTTCTGCAAATCTGTTCTGTTAAGGTCATTGGGGCTGGTATTGTCTATGTTTTCTGTATATATATGTGTTGTGTATGTTTCTTCATTCTGGTTTTATAGTGTCACTTTCAGAGAACTCCTAAAGATAAGTAATCCTCTTTTAGTATGGAAAAAGCAAGAAGATGAAGCATTCCAGTAAATGATATCTGCCACTCCAAGTCTCACCTTGTCAGCAAGGACAAAGACTCAACTGTGAAATTGTGCTCACAAGTAATTTCTCAAGCACTAAATGAATACTTTCAGGAGTCAGAGGCAGGGAACCATTTCTGTAGGGGTTTTTTCCTTCTTGCATGCCAGCAAATATTTGTTCTTTTTTCCAGGACAAAACTCATAAAGTAAAGGTGAAGAAAGAGACAACAACCAGTCCAGCTATTTACAAATTCAAGTTTCAGCGGAAGCGTTAGCCATTCCATCGAATAATTGTTGCAGTCGTTGCTCAGAAAGGAGAAGGCTTCCTTGTTGCAGGGGGGCTGGTGCCAGCCTGCTTTTCCCTGCAGCCCAGCAGTTTGTTCAAACAAATTACTGTGGGCCTCTGGTAGCTGTAATGTGTTGTATCTAACTAACTGATTAATAAATCAGAGCTTGTTCTCTTGGTATTTATGGTGGTGACCCACTGGAGGTGTCTGAGTGTCCTGGCAAGATGCACCATAAACAATCTGTGACCAGTCAAGGTCGGAATGGAGCACGGGGGAGGTGGGTTGGGCACAGCCTAGGGACAGGGAAGGCACTTTGGGATTGTCAGTGTCAGCTCTGGGCGTGACCACGACCTGTCCAAACCCAGGAGAGTTCAGATCAGCTTTTTCAGCTATCTTCTCATGCAGGTTAAAGGTGAATCACCCTTTAGTCACTCCTCCTGTATCCCCCAATGCCTCTCGTTCTGCCGCTACTCCATTGTGTGCAGAAGTCAGGCAGTGCCCGTGCTGTGCCTCCAGAGTTGCCTCAGTTCAAAAAAATACCAGAATTCTGTGTAGGGAGGGACAGTGCAGCAGCCAAGTGTGGGACAGGGGTTTGCCCCTGCGTTTCCTTTGTGCCAGCTGTAGTGCCAGGGATGTGGGGATGTGCAGACGCATCCTGACTGGCCTGGAGTGGCCCAGGCATGGCCAGAGAGCCTCGGTGTGAGCATTCCTTTTCTTGCCTCTTTCTGCTGTCAGTGCCAGCACGTGGTCAGGAAGGGAGTAAGAAGAAAAAGATGCACTTGTTCGGTTCTTCCCACTTCGGAGCTTTTCCAGCTTCTCAGCAATGAAATGTGGCGTTTTTACGTGCTTGAATGCAGCTCCATTGAGTTTGAACGGCTCCTGCTGTTGCAAAGATTTCCAAGCTGGCAACAACTTCGGGGTGAGTTTTCCCAGGGAAGCATCCAGGGAGTCTGCAGAACCTGGAGTGTGCAGGCTCTGTAACGGCTGGAAACCGCCGGCTGATCGGGGAGGAAAAACACCCGAGGGGGAGAAGAACGGTTCGCCTCGTCCTTCCTGACGGGAACGCACAAAGAGCCGAACGCCAAGGAGCTTTTCCCGGGGAAAGTGGAAAAGGGCCGGGAGCGGCGGGAGGCGCCGGTCGGGCTCGGCCAGCAGGGGGCGCCAACGCCCCGCGGAGGGAGCCTCGCGGTGGGGGGAGCGGAGCTGGGACCCCAAACCCTGAACCCAAAAGACCGAACCCCAAACCCTGAACCCCGAACCCTGAACCCTGAACCCCGAACCCCAAACCTCGAACCCTGAACCCCAAACTCCGAACCCCAAAGCCCGAACCCCTAACCCCAAACCCCGAATCCCACCGAGGGGTTTCGGCTCCTTTCAGCCGGTCTGACGTGCACCGCGGGGGCCCCGCCGCACCGGCTGCTGTCTGTGAAGGGGAAATATCTTTGAGATTCGAACAGATGAATACTTGGTCATTGTCCTTGAGTAGTTTTACCTGCATCCAGAGTGTTACTGGAAAGGATGGGAGAGAAGAGCAGCAGTTCTTCTGGGAGACCCTGAAGGAGTCACTGTGGCAGCGATCGAAAAGCCTGGCCAGGCCCAGGGTTTGTCTGTTGCCAAAGGTGCTTTGTGAGCCTCTGTCCTACTCAGAGTGGGTGCAAGTGGCCCAATCCCTGGAAGAGAGGTGTCTCTTCCCAGCAGGGAGTGAGGTCCTATGGGATGCAGTGGGCAGCTGTGAGGCTTTGAGCAGTCACTGGTCAAGGGCCACACTGCTCATCCCGGGGGTAGTGGTATCCACTGAGCTCCCAACAGGATACGCAGCCTTGTGTTCACTGCATGGAATCTGGGGAGGAAAATGGTGCCTGCTCTGAGTTACTTTTCCCTGGGAAGTCATGAATGTCTTAACAAAGGGAAGCCAGAGCACTGTTGTGTCTGTGGTGTCACGCTGAGCAGGCTTCTTGCTGGACCCTGACCATCAAAGCCTGGGTACCAACCCCATGGGTCGTGGAGTGATTCATCACCTTGTGGCCACAACAGACTGAAAGGAAGTGCCAGCTCTCACGCACGAACATGTTTTACCTACTCCTGCCTGCAATGGTGAAGGATTTGGTGGGTGCTGATCTCTGAACTTTTGCTTTAGCAGACAGGGCTGATTCACACCTGCCTTGCAGAGCTCCCGATGGTGTCCAGGAAAAAAACACACCTTCTCAAAGACCTTGCCCTTGGTTTGACTCCCAAAACCTTTAGCTTGGTTTCCTCATCCTAAACCACTGAAGTGTTTCTGCAAGGGTCGGGAAAGAGCAATACCTTACAACTGAACCAAACACCCAGCCCACCTGGCCACAGTGCAGGATTTGAAGAGAGACATGGATGGGGTCTGCCATCCTCCAGCTGGGCCCTCATGGGGATGGCCACGAGAAACTGCCCACAGCTATTTTTTGTTTGTGTTGCTTATAGCATCAAAGGGTGAACCAACAGGTTCTCTAGCAAGGAGATTCCCTGCAGCTCGAAAAATACAGATATCATACAGATATCAAAATACCCCACAGATTCACAGCTCAGGTTTCAGGTGACTCAGAATGATATTGTGCTGTATAATAATTTCATGTAATTCCTTGTTCAAGCTGAAGAACTCAATTGAGGATGACTGTGTATAAAAGTTAATAGCAGACTATATTAAACGTTTGCAGGATTATCTCTAGGCAGCTGCAACAATATATTTTACTAGCAGGAGAACCATCACCAGCCCTTGGGCTTCTCAGGTGGTTTCCTGTGGATCTCATGTTCTGAACCTGAACTAGGCTGGAGACCACAGTGGGATCCCTGGGGCACGGCAACAAGAGGTGACGTGCCTAGGGAGGCTCGGAAGCCCCCCCAGTTCAGCCACTGCAGAGTCTACATCAGTGGCCATGCCAGAAGGACCCCTGGAGTCTCTGAAGCCTCCCATGCCCTGTTCTATCAGTAGAGGAGGCCCCGATCCCACCCAGCACTCACAGGTGCTGTACAGGTGTTATCTCCTGCCCGCCCAGAGCCTGGCAGCCCCCGCTTGCCCTCCGGATGCTGCTGTTCCAGGGTCACCAGGGAGGTGGTTGTCTCCAGCTGCAGGACTGGTTTTCTGGGCCTTGCTGTCACTAAGACCCTTCAGCCAGGTTCAGCTGAGGTGTCTTGCCCAAGGGCACCAAGGAGGAAAGGGTGGTGGAATTCCTCCACTCAAGCCTGAGCAGCTTCACAGCAGGGAGTTGAAAGAGCAGGATGTAAATCAGGAATGACTAATTGCTGCTCAGGATGGCTGTCCTAAACCTCTCTGTTCCATGGTCTCCTTGGCAGCCTGGACCTTTCACCACCCAATTAGGAGCAGCGTGGGAGCTGTAAACATCTGAAGCCTGGGCAGACAGTACGGTCCCCATTCCTGCTGCCAAATGCTCGGACACAGCCATTCAGTTCCCTTCAAACACAATGTTCCTACCCAAATTCCATTACAGAGGGTTTCAAATAAATAAATACCTGCTGCTGCCTCTTTTGGGAGATGCCAGGCATCAAGAGTGGACCCAGTGCTGGGCAAGGCGAAAGCAGCAAATATTTGCTTTGCTGCCTCACAGTTCCATACCTGAAGCCGTTAGCGCCTTGAGAGAACCCAGGTGAGCAGCAGTGCTTCGAGCAGGCAGGAGCCCATTATTTAGTGAAACATATTCCCAGGATGTCCCTGGCTTGGCAGACCTAAAGACTGCAATAGTGAGATAGTGCATATAGATCATCATTTACCAAAGCATAAGCCCTGATGCACCTTTCTAGGGAAGCACTAATTTATTATGCATTGTCATTAGCTGCAGCAGGGCCTTCATTAGAACTAGAGTTAAGGTCTGTTTTGGCTGCCTCATCAGCATCAGTGAACTGCGTCCCTGTGAGGTTTGATACAATTTAATTAACCTAATTAAAAGCTCTGATTGCAGAGATGATTGGGGTAGAGCCAGCAGCAACTGCATATTTATAACGAGCTGGAAGGTGTGGGACTGGAGCCAAATGATATGCATCTCTAATGAGCTGGTGCTATTGAAGTGTGGATTTGGAACACTAACATTTATTTTTGGCAACAATGGCCAGTTTATCTTCACGATAGAAATGATCACGGACTGATTACCTGTAGCAGGGAACTCAGCACCGCTCCCTGGGCTTCTCCAGACCAGTGGCAGCCTCACACAAGAACCCACAGCCCACCCACTCCCCACCAATGCCCCCCTGCAGGCAGACACAGCCCTCCCCAGCTCAGGCCATTGTACCTCTCACACAGAGCCCCGTGAGGGGCACAGCACAGACAATGTGCATGAGCCACATGCACACACACTGGCAGCCCTGGATAAGCCCTGGAAGATGCCAGCAGGTTTCCCTTCCCCAGCCACCGTCTCCTCCAGCTGTCCCATTCCACCTCCACCCTTGCCCAGCCCTCCTGCCCCACAGCCAGACTGGGCTCCTGGTACAGGGAACCCATCTCCAATACTCCTCCAGGCATCAAATACTCCGTGCTCTGATCTCCTGCTGAGCACCAGCGCCCAGATAACACGAAAAACAGGCCAGAGCAGAGATCTGCCTGTGCCCCAGCACTGGGGCTTCAGGGCTGCTGCTGCCTGGACTGGTGAGCACCAGCATCTGCCCACAGCTTACCCACCACAGCCAGAATCTCCTCCCCTCCTGTTTAGGAACAGAGAGGCTGTCAGCCCCTCACAGCCCTGGGCTCTGCAGGGGTGCTGTGGCAGAACAGGGGGATTCCTGGCAGCCCAGGTCAGGGAATCCCCATTTCTGCGCTGCCATTTCAGTAGGGCCCCTTCTCCCTCCGTATTTAAAGGCTACAGGGTGCTGTGGCCAGCTGGGGCAGTAGGATGTCCCAGGCATCCTCACCAGCCAAGGAACAGCAGCAAGTCTGCCACGTCACTTGGAAAATTTGATCCATGCTAATTATGCTGAAAAAAGCTCTTCTGATAATGAGTATAAAATGGAAGCATAGATAATACTCACCTCTGAGTGCCATTAATCTTTAAAACTGGAACAATAAGTGAAAACACTGCAGGGCATATGAAGCAAGGTGTGATTCACATCTGCTCCTCCGTGGCTGCTGCCTGATTTATTGGCACAAGGCAACTTTCCTGCACCGTTTCAACAGAGGTGCATTACATAACATCATGGGCTGCTTTGCTTTGCTTGCCTTTCCAATCAAAGTATCTCCTCAGAGTTTTTAATGATCTGCTATCCTTTCCTGGGACAGCCTGGGAGCAGAGGAGATGAGTCCCCCAAAGCCACGACTCTCTCCCACATCTTGGCCTCTCCAGAGATGCCTTTTTCTGCTTGGCTGTGATACCTGCCGTGGCAGCAGGGACACAGTTCTGCAGCCCGGGTGCACTAGTGGAGCAGGGCAGGAGGGACTCCCAGGGCCCAGGCTGCTCTGTGGCCTGTGGACAGGGGAATGGGGCTCCCTTTTCATCCCTGCTGGGGCAGGTGCTTGGCGGTGCCCCACTCAGAAGAACTTGGGGTACTTGTCCTCTCCCTGCGCAGCACAGACACTCTCTCTCTAAGCTGGAGCTCTCCAGGCCCTCTGCCACTCAGACATACACCTCTATCTCACCTTTGATGCCTTTCATTTTCAAATAGCTCTCTCTGGGATTTACTTTCTTTTATTTAAATTGTACATTCGCTGAAATGACCTTTCAGCTGACTCTGAGGAGAGGTGGGCAGCTGCTTCCTGCTGCAGTCCCAGGAAGACCAGTGACCCTGTGGCTTTGAACAAGTTCAAATAATCGCTTGCCTTTTGACCGTATCCCTCAATAGTGCCCTTGCATGGATTTTTCTCCCATGCTCCTAAAAAGACATAATCAGAGACATTTCCCCTCATGGGCTCTTTAATATTTACAATGACTTAGTGAATAGATAATATATTCCAACTTTGTTTTAGACTTTTAAAAGGACATACTCCTCGTGCAGTTGGAGGAAGCAGTGACCGGTTGTCTTGGAGGGCTGGGAGGACAAACGGATCTGAGGGGGATGCAGATTGCTCTGAACCACGTCTGTGCCTGCAGCTCCTAACAGCGTCCTGGGGCAGCCGCAGGCCTGGGGTGGCCCTGCCAAATCCCTCATCTCCTGCTGCAAAAGTCCTTAAAACCTTCCTCCCAGTACTGACTCACTCCAAAGCTGATCATCTTGTCAGCCGGAAGACCATCCAAATGCAAAGCAAAATGCTTCTAAAAACTGTCCCACAGATTGCCAAGTGTCTTATAAAGCCTGGCCATGGGCTTAACTATATCAAAATCATATGGATGCTTTTTGTCAAAATTGTTCTAAACCAGGAAGGCAGCAAGCAGCTTACAACCCAGAAGTGTCATAGATGTACTCCTGAATGCTTGCCCGTGATTTTGTTTATTCCAGGCTGCAAGTCCAGGAGGTACTGTCAGATCCTGTGTTCTGATCGCTCACATGCTGCGCTTCACTCAGAGAGCCAAGGCCAAGTTCAGCAGCTCTAGCTGGGTTTTGGCATGTCAGTCCTGGGGAGGCTGAGCCACAGCAGCCTTAGGAAGGAGGTTCCCCCCCACCTGGGGCTTCCTGCTGGCAGAGACACGCTGAGGGGAAAGATTCCTGGGTATTCCCGAGAGACAAATTGTCACCCCTAAGGCAGAGGAAGTCAAGACCTCTATGGTCATTGGCATTTTCACTTGTACATAAACTTCTTCCTTGCCTCAAACCTGGAGAATATAAAAACTACAGACACATATGAATAGAGCAGAGCCAGAAATGTTGATGGAGGTTTCAGGGCACCTGTGCCTCACTCCATGTTGGGTGAGAGGCCCCTGGGCAAGGTGTAACCTCCTGCCGCAACAAAACTCATCAGGCCAAATGTTCTTTAGGGCAACAATCCCTCTTCAGACATGACAGGACCGGTGCTGATACTGAGGCTCAGGGACTATCCTCAGAGCGAGGCCAGGCTGGGGGTTGGCTGGCCTGAGGTAGCCCCTGAGGTGGGCCAGCCATGGTAAGGCTGATGAGGCACACAGCTGTGCAGATGGGCACATTTTTTTCAGTCCATATTGCCCAAACAAACAAATGTCCGGGACGCAGACAATAATGTTTTTATGAGACTCTAAACTCTAAACTCAAATGCTCTTTGTAGTGGACTAATAGCCAACACGTGGCCCTTCGTCTCATGTTGAACTTTTGTGGTCCTACAGGGGTAGAAAAGGCCCTGGTGAGCATTTACACTGAGCACTTTGTTCTCACAGATTTGTAGAGCAAAGAGAATAATGTATTGAGAGTCTCATCCCGTGCCAGTTTGGCTTCATTTGTCCTTCTGAACTTGCCTTGAGAGATAATGTTTCCTTCTAATCTGCTGCCGTCCACCTACAGCAGGGACCTAGTGAATAATTCTCCCAAACAAGCCTTTATTCTTAAAACTCTGCCTGGCCCTAACCCTTTCTCCCCCTTACAGAGTAATTGTTGTGTTCATTACATGCTAATAGTCTGTGCTGTGTTCCAGCCCACACTGGCTGTGGCCACACAAATGGGGCTCAGGCTGTGCTGCTTTCAGATAATGCTGCTCTTTTGGTGTTATTTGAAGGAATGTGCCAGCCCTCTGAGCACCAGACACGCTCCCTCCCAGCCTGCCCCCCTCGGAGCAGAGCCGGCTTCGCAGAAACCGGCACATCCTCCAAGGAGTGAGATTTTCTTTCCACACATGATAATAAATGACTGTTATCCCCCTATGGAAAGAAGACACGCGGAAGGGGAAACAAGATTCTGCTTAATGAGATAAATATTTCCTATTCTTTTCTGTTCAGGTGCTTATGTCACCCTTTCACAATGATATTTTCATAAGCCTTTGTAAGCTCTACAAATTGCCCTTTATATCTACAGGAGAAGGGAAGCTCCAGGGGATGAGCAATGTACACACTGAATGCACAAGAAACCCATTATCTAGCATGCTCCTGGAAATCACTAGGGATATCTGGAATGGGTGTCCCCCTGAAAATACCCAAGGGAGAGATATTAATAATAGTAGCACTGCCTGCATGGTGTCTTTCAATGGGACAAAGCTAAACTGAGGTCAGACCCCATGGTCAGACACTGACAGCTGGCTTTGTTCCTTTGTTCCTAACACTGCTTCTGAGCTTAGGAAATGGCCAAGGGTCACCCTCTGAATACCTCCCAGAAGGCTGCAGAGAGGAAAGCTTTCAGATTGTGCTGGCCTAAACCTTGGAGTTGGCTGACACAGTGTTCTTATGCAAAGGAAAGGTTGTAGCAACTGTTACTGCCAAGCGATGGGTTCATTCTGACTGACACTTGCATTGCATGTGGGTGTCACAGGGCCTGTGCCAGCATTCAGGTGTGGGACACGGAGCAGGGTGAGCACCTGCAGGCGTGTGTGAGCGCATACGTGTGTTTAGGAGCACGCATGCACAGGTATGTGTGCTGAATGCAATCTGTGTGGGCTGGTCCCAAACTAGTCCATGCATGGCAAGGGGGTTTCTCTCCAGGAAATGTAAGAAAAAACCCCTCACGTGCAGATTCACACATGAGCATGTATATGCAAAACCAGGCAAGTATCTGCTGTACATATTCACCCCTAGCGTGGGGACAAACCCCTTGCAGCTCAGAGGAGTAGAAAACCCAAAAAGGCACTGAGAGAGGCTCAGCTTCCCTGGCCTGTGCTCAGGGCTATGTGCCGCAGCCCCTGCACACCCAATGCCTGCCCCAAGTCTTTCCCCCCATCCCCACGGCTCAGACCTGTTCCCAGGGCTCCTGAGCTCACAGCTGCCCAGCCAGAGTGTAGTACCCTTGCACAGGACAGCATGTTCTGAGAGAACAAGAGCTCAGAAAACCTGAGCAGGAATGGCAGTGTATCATGAGCCTGGGCTCCTGCCAAATTCCTCTGCACCCACTGCCTCTATTAAATGCGTCAATCATTTCTTGGCAATCCAACCCCCAGAGAAGAGTTGAGAGGCAACTTCAGACAGTTCATCTGCTTTCATTAAAAGGTGAAAAATACATGCTGAGCAGGATCTGGGAGTGGGGCTGAGCTCTGTCTGCACGGAGAGTAGGGCTGCCAAACCCTCTCTGCTGGGGAAGGAAAAGTGGCAGCAACCCACAGATCTTCCCATGGTGACAGGCTTCATTCAGCCTGTGAAATACCCTCAGTGGCCACTGTTCAAGAACAGTTACAGACCCTCATGTGTGGTTCTCGGTCTTGTTGGGTGCCTGGGAAAGCAAAGGGAGAGCGCCAAGGTGCAGGGGGTGCAGCAGTGCCCCTGCACGGCCATCCTGGTGCAGGTGGGCAGGGACTGGGGTGATCATCTGGCACTGCTGGGACAGCTTGGCAGAAAGTGCTGCCTGCAGCCCAGCCACCAGCTACTGCCAGTCAGCACAGGGGTGGAGGGGAACTGGCACCTTTCTCTGGACCTGAATGGTGGGGACAGGCCACGGTGTTCGGCTGCCCACCCTGGATCAGTTGCAGCGGCCGAGGTGCTGGGCCGGAGGTGCTCTCGCCATGGGCTGCCACGGCAGGGCCAGCAGTGCTGGCACCAGGGAGCAGCGGGGCTCTTGGGAACAGAATAGCAAAGTCCGTGTGACTCAAATATTCCTGGCACAGGGCACAGCTGGTGCCGGTCGAGCACGGTGGGAAAGAGTGAGACAAACGGGTAGAGGACCTGCTGGAGGACATCAGGCAGAGAACCATGGGGCTCAAGAGTGGGGACAAAGGGTCTGGGGATGCTGTCCAAAGTGGTCATGGGGGGCCACTGGAGGAAGGCCAGGAGGGAGCCAGGCCACCAGGTGATGGTGGATCCAGGGATAGTGAGACCAGGAGCCGCACTGTGCATGGACACCAGTGTCCTCAGAAGCTTACCCCTTGCCAGAAACTGCCCTGCTTGGGCCACTGTGTCTGCCTGGCCACATCCCTGGGGCTCGTGAGAGCCACTGCATGCCCGTCCCACTCCCACACAGCTCTGGTCTCCTTGCCTGCTGCTCTGTTCCTTCCCTTTGCTTTTTTGCCTTTGTCTCCTCACGTAATTGCTTTGATCTTCACTCCAGGGCCTCTCTGATGGATGTTGGTGCCCATAGCTTGAAATACAGCTTTTCTTCCCCAGCTCCTGACGGACTGTTCTGCTCCAAGTTAAACAGACGGGCCAAAACCTCTTGGGGTCCTCATGCCTCAGTTCAGGGCAGGATGGGACCTCTTCCTATCCCATGGAGCTGTGCTTGGGGTGGAAAGCTGTGACCACATCATGGTGCCCAGGTCATCCTGGCAGGCTTTGCCAGTCCCCGGAGCAGCCCTGCCCTCCTGCCCAGGCTCCACCAGCCATGCCTGCTCCACCAGGTCCCACCTCCGCTGCCTCCTGCGCATTGGCGAGAAGGGGGCTGTGGATTGGCCTGGGGGCTCATTCCCCTGGGATTAGCAGAAGGGCCGGTGCCAGGTGAAGTGTGCCCTGCACTCCATGCCCTCCATGCCCTCTCAACTGGGCTTTCTCCCTGGGTTTCTCTACACCTAGGTGTCAGCAGCCAGGGGAGAGCACTGGTTCTCTGAACTGGTGACAGAGAGGTGTGAACATCAGTGGTTCTCCCAGGAACTCTTGTCTCCCCTCACAGAAGGCCTTGCCTCGTGGTGCCAGGGGCCGGCAGGAGCCCTGTCCCCTCTCTCTGGCCCTTCTCTGCTCGGTGCTCTGCCTCAGCCAGGTGCTGAGCCGAAGGCAGCCTGGGGCAAGCATAGCCTGGGAACGGTCCTCTCTCCTGTCCTGCTGGGTATTCTGGGAGGGAAGGGATGCAGTGCCCGGGGCAGCAGGGTGGGTGCAGCAGGAAGTCGAGCTTGCTGAGCTGGGTGTGTAGCATGTGGGGATGCTTGTCTGGGCTCTCAAAGCATTTTCCAAACACTTTAATTATAGTGATTTATATGGCAAAAGTGTGGGGGCGAGAGCTTGGGAAAGACATTAGCAAGTTTGTTCTGAGGGCTCTAATCAGAGGTAGGCGATGGGAGAGGGAGGGTAGAGCGCTGGGGCTGTACCTTGAACTGTAGCGTCAGGACAGGTTTGAAGGATGCAAAACCTCCCAGCTCTGCCAGGGATGTGCTGAGGGCATCCCTGAGGCCTTAGAGGGTTATGTGCTCCTCCAGGAACAACCCCAGCATCAGGAGTACCACCAAATGTCCTGTGCCTGCCCCTGTGTCACTCCCAAGTCCATGTCTGTGGCACTGGGGCATCCTGCCCCCCTGCCTGCCAGGCTTAGCCCAGCTGAGAGCAGTGAGGCTGCAGCCAGTCCCACACACAGCCTGAGACTGTCTGTGCATCACCGTTGGTGGCAGAGCACAAGGCCACAGGTGAACATGGCACGTGAACACCTTTACTACAGTCACCAGAGAATGATCATCAATTCAACAGCTACTCAGTGTTCTTGCTGGAGCTATCCTGAAAATTAATAACCTTGGCTGTTCTTGGTTTGTAAAACACTGTTCTCAAATCCCCTCCGTGTCACACACATGCACACTCACACGCACACGCACAGTCTCCTGCAGTCCCAGCAGAGACCAAAGAGCCCCAGGTCTCTGCACAGAGACAGCAGCTCCCTGAGCCCGGGAGCCCAGCGGCTGGGGGAACACTACAGGGCAGCTGTGCTCGCTCTGCAGCCTCAGCCCCCGCCAAGACGGGCTCGCTCCGAGGAGACTGTCACTCCTACAGAGTCCTAATTGCACCAGGGAAAGCGAGAGAAATATCGGGCTGCTGTCATGGCTGGTGGCACCAGCCTGGCCCCAGGCACAGCCGTGGTGATCAGTGATGTGGGGATGCAGCTCTGGCTCTGATCCCTCTGAGCCACCACAGGATGCGGCCCTGGCAGCATGGCCACAGCACATGTCACCCCTGCTGCAATCCTACTTTTTGGTCTGTTTTCTCATAAATAACCTTTTCCTGTCCTTTTTGACAGTGATGTTTATTGATGTCTGAAATCCCTCACAGCCAGGTTTGGCCTCAGAGAGCTGAGGTGCCCCCATGCACCCCATGGCCACAGAGCAGTGGCAGAGCGGCAGAGACAGCTCTGCTTCTCTGAGATGCCCACAGCCTCCCTGAAACACTTGCTCCCAGATGTGTCAGAGTGGGAACGTGGCACCGAGGACAGAGTGAAAACAGTGCTCTAAATAACAGTCCCTCGGCCTCCCGGGGTGGCTGCTCCTGCCAGAGCAAATGCTGGGCAGCCCTACCTCGGCTCATCCCCCTCTCCCAGGAGCCCAGTGGCAGAGGGTTCTCCAGGGGCTTGCACCCCAACTTCCATCCAGGGGATACAAACCCCTCTGCCCTACATGGGGAGAATTTGCTGATTAAGGGATAAGCAATGACTGCTCTACCCATAGGCTCATGTTATTACTTAATTGAATCCAACTGATTGAGAAGCTAAAAGCAGCCCTGGCTTAGAGCACTGCAGATGGTGCCTGGGAGTGGGGCAGCACACTGACCCCTTAAAAGCATTGGCATCAAGGGAAGACACAGGCCTGCTTTCCTAAACTGTCTCACACGTTGTTATGATGACTGGGAACCAGCAGCAGGGCAGTTCCAGGGGATATTATTTATCATACTTCAAGCCTTCACAACCAACCTCTTATTCTTGCCCCTCTGCCCTCAGTGGGCAGACTCTGCTCCCACAGAGATTTCCAGGGAAGGAAGTGTGCATCTGCAGGGTGATGTGGGGGCAGCCCGGCTCTTAAGTGGTCTAACCACGAGCCCACACTGCTGGGAATGGAGCCCAGAAGACCTGCTACACAAACACAAGCTTCTGTACACGAGCAGTGCGGCTCCTGGGAGGGTGAGCAGCAGCAGTCACCCTTGCCCTGGGCTCCATTTTGGGTCTATCTGTCTCCTCTGCCATGAGCCTGAGCACCAGCACACGACACCAGCATGTTCGGCTGGCTGGGTACCAGGAAAGGACAAGTTTCCTCGGAGTGTGGTTCAGCCCCACGCAGACCCAGTCCCTGTGTGGGAGCACAGTGTGATGGGCACGTGCAGCACAGACCCAGAGCAGCGCCCTCGCCGGAAGGTCTTGCCCTTCATGCAGGAGACACCCATGGATGCCTCAGCCTCTGTAGCTCCGCAGGGCTGGGACCAGGCACTGGCAGGTTCTTTTGCCCACATGCACTAAAATGCAGGTACAGGTCCCCAGAAAACAGCACGAGGCTCAGCATGGAGCAAGTCACAGTGAAGGGTCTCAGGAGAGAGGGGCCAGCCCCTGCCCAGTGTCCCCTTGATGAAGCCATTACGCTGGGATTTTTTTCCTTAGGGAAAGGGGTGAATTTCTGCAAAAAGACAAGACTTCCCCTGTGGCCCTTGTGCTGGTGTTGGCAGGAGCCATGTTTGGAGTAATACATCATCAATGGAAGGTATCTAATGATGTATTGCCCTAATATATCACCATAGCAACGGTGCTCTAATGATGTATTATTCTAATGTGTTACCCAAGTGCCCGTTCCTCTTGATGATGTATGGTTGGGATGGCTGTGCTCTGCCAAGCCCAAATGCAGCAAAGCTCTCCTGACTGCCAAGCTACCTCTTGAAGCAGCGCCTGCCGCTGCATGGGACTCAACAGCCCCTTGCTCCTACCTTTGGAGGCATTCTCAGGCAGAGGAGTTACCTTGGCATGCAAGAGTGAGGGAGCTCCTGAACCTGGTGAACGTCGTGGTTCTCTGGCAACACACACGTGACCAACTATCCATTGTCCCTTTCCCTCCCTCCCCACAGCCAAGGTACAGTGTCTCGCTTGTGGAGCTATGAAATTCCTTTCCTGGCATTTGGAAAGTCCAGAAGGGGAAGTGACGGGCTGGTTTGTGCATTTCTCCAGCCCCTTCCAAGGTATTGAGGCCACACAGCACCCTGTGCTTGCTCATTAACAATGAAAATACCAGATGGAATTCTCCTGCTGCCTGTGACAGGGACAGCATTGTTTCCAATTCACACTATCTTTTTGACCATTCAAATGCCATTAATTCAGTCGCCCCAATGCGTAGGACAGTTATCTGAAATGTTTTCCCAAACAGCTTAGTGGCTATAGAGCAACAATTCATGGAATTGCTTGGGGACATCTGTGCAAAGCAACGCTCAGTAAAGAGCTGTGATCAGCTGAATGCTCCCTGTGTGGACCCCAGATTCCAGAGAGGAGCAGGGAAGCTGGCAGACAAGAAAGACTGAATGAATGGCAGGAGAAATCATTTCATCTATGCAAATTCATGCCAAGCTCTCAGTGCAGCTGCTGTCAGTGGGGAGCTCTGCCCCTCTGGACTGACATGGAAGATTTTATTGTACACTGAGATGCTCCTTCTGCCAGACCAGCGGCCGCCCCTGTGGCCACCACAAGTGTCCATGTGAATCCTTCGTGGCAGAAGCAAGGCCCAGAGAGGGTTCTGAGGAACAGCACTCACCGTCCCTCTGCTCTCAGATTCCCAGGTCTTAAGACCCCCTAGAGAGTGGAAGCAAACTACCACCCTACAGCTAATGGCACCTATGGCTTATTCCTTCATGGAGGAGCAGCAGCACTGCCTGTATTAGTACAAGCCTTGGCACAGGCTGCCCAGGGCAGAGATGGAGCCCTGATCCCTGGAGACCATGGGGGCAACGACAGCTGGAGTTCTGCTGGCTCCTGCTTCTCCCACAGCAGCCCTGTCGCCAAGGTCAGCAGACATGCCTGGGGAACCACATCTCATCCAGGTCTCCACGCAGTACCCGGAGCTGAGGGAACAAGGTGCTTCAGAGACCCAAAATAGTTGACACTCCAGAGTGGGGGCACCCTGGCACAGACCAGAACCCCAGTCTTGACCAGAACTTGAGGAGACATCGAGCCTGCCCAGTCTCCCCAGGGCTGTGTCAGACTGTCCCTCAGCTGTGGGCACGTGTGGGTGGTGAGGGATGCAGAGGACTCCCCTCACTTGGCTGCTGTTGCAATGCTCCTGTGCTGCACCTGGAGAGATTCCAATCATCTCTAAACATTTAAGGGAAGCAGCAGTGACAAATTACAGGATCTGCAGCAGAAAAAAAAGTGAGACAGAATGACCGGAGGAGGAATGATTGTATGATCAATAATGTTTCCAATAGCTGATGGATGAGGACACCCAAATGATTCTTAAGGTTTCAGTAGAAACCCTCCAAATGGCAGCACAGAGGCAAAGTGTGTATTAATTCAGAGCCTCCTGAGAAAATCCTCCAGGGATGTGCACAGCCATACCAGGCGCAGGCCGAGTATGTGCTCAGCATCACACAGCCCCGTTACCAGCAGATGAGACGGGACCTTTCCCCTGTTCCCACAGACACAGGAGTGATCCTGAGAGCACTCCAAGAGGGGTAAACAGACTGACACACTGCTCAATGGCACCCCTCCAAAACACCGAGGTTTTCACCACACTTCCTTCCCCAGGGCTCAGTGAGAATATTTCCTAAACAGCTCTGGAAACAAACAGCTTTTTGAAAGCTTCCCCAAAAGCCCTCTGCTTTCACCAAAACGAAGAGTAGAGAACATCAAGAAAAAGATCACTCCTTAATTCTTTGGGGAACTGCATTTGCAGAAGAAGCATCCTGTTTTAAAGATAAACAAACAGTCCCCTGAAAAGGCAGGCACAGCCTTTGCCCCACACATGGTAGGACGTACAGCTGATGGCTCTGGGATCCCATATGTCCAGCAGAGCCTTGGAAATGCTGCCATGCTGGAAACATATCAGACAACATCATCATGTGTTGAAAACTGACAAATCTCCAGACTGGGGTTTCAAGGGATAATTTGTAGATTGAATGTTAATGAATATTATTGCTATTATCTCGAAAGGCTGTGCTGACTTCACTCTGCTGCTCACTGTACATCTTGATTTTTATGATTTTTTTACCCCTATAACAACTGGAATGGGCAATTCCAGCACAGCTGATGAGTCAGGAAGCCAGCTGAAGGCAGATTGGAAAAAGTGATAATTTCTGTGCCTGTGTCACTCCTTCCCCAATCCCTGCTGCTTCAAACACTTACTGAGACGGGTTCGTTGTTTCACCTCAGTTCTGTCTGTCCTTCTGCAAACTCCCCCAATGCCAGTGGCACTGCCCCAGCCAGGGTACTTGGAGCTCAGGAGCTGGCATCAAGGGAACCTTTGGTAGCACAAATCCTCTCAGCTCCATGAGGAAGGAGATGTGGAGGGGAAATACTGTCATCTGTACAGCCCTGTGCTGCCCTCGGAGCTGTGACACAGCTTCGCTCTCGGGAGTCTTTTTGTGCGAAACACCAGTTCACAGAGCAGCAGCTCACCTGAGCACACCTTCAGGGGATGCCCCAGCAGCACAACACAGCCCTGGGGTGCCCCCCCCCAGCCCCAGGGGGACCCTGCCCTCCCCATGGGCAGGCTGTCCCCAGGGGCCATTCGCAATATCCCGCAGCCCACCATGATTTATGTGGCACTTGTACAATTGATGCACTGTGTGCCTGGGGACAGTTAAATGGTAGCTCTGTCATTAGTTTAAGCAGAGGTTAAAGGTGATCAATAACAAGGGTTTCATGCCCAATTGATCACCCCTTGCTATTTATTTCTGCCTTTTGCTTTCTATTCCGTAGTGCTTTTAGAAATAGTAATTAAAGACATAACAAGTGTTCCACTAGGCAGAATATCAAACACTCCAGGTATCGATTCAATTCTCTCTCCCTCTTAATGACACTGATCTGCTCCTGTCCCCAACACCTGCAAGGCTGGGCTAGCCTGTGAGGTTGCTCCTCGAGCCAGGGTTGGGGAAGCAGAGAGCTCTCTTGGCAGCAGAGCCAGCCCCCACTCCAGGCAGAAGGTGGAGAACTGCACGGTGCTCTGGGACAGGCAGCTTTTAGCTGTCAGGTCCAAGTCACTCCCTGAGCCCAAGTGCTTGTCTCATCCTGTGACCCTACAGCACAGGCCTGGACTCATCAAGGGGAGCACTGTGAGGGGGTGGCAAGAGCAGCAAGAGTGAGGTCAGGTTTGGCAGCAATTTTCATCCCTTTGCTCCCAAATGCTCTGACACCTGAGCCCGTATCAAGGCATTGGAAAAGATGTGATGAAAACTGTCCTGAACTCCGAGTATTCATGAGCTCCTGGCACTCCCAGCTCTGCAGAGGACACAAAGGCATAAGGGACATGGACCTTGGTCCTGAAGAAGAGAAATTCAGAGTTGCAGCCTGACCCCCACCTGGCAGGGATGAGGGCAGGGGCCAAGATCCAGCCATCTCAGCACGTCAGTGCTCCTCCAGACAGCTCTGCCAGATCCGCACCACAGGCCATGTGCACAAAAATAACCCCATGCTGCTGTGACTCTGCCGGGAGCTGCAGAGACGGCTCGGCTGCACTCGTTGGAGATCTACGGCTCCCAGAGAGAGCTCCAGCGGTGGGTGATGCCCTTCCATAGCACTCATCCTCAACACACAGAGCAGCCTGTCCTGTTCTCCACAGCCCTGGGTAGCAGACTCAGGAGCGCTTTTCCCAGACCAGGAACATACCCACACACAGAGCAGTGAAAGGGGGGAGCGGGGGAGCATCTCTCGGTGCCTGCAGCACAGCTCTACCCACACCACACCACCGAGCCCAGCACACAGGAATGCTCTTTTCACCAGAGACACTGAGAAATCCCTCTGCATCCCTCACTGTGTGCACAAACAGCATCTCACAGTGCTGCAGCTCTTTTTGCTGAAGTCCCTCAGCAATCCACATAAATTAACCCTTGCAGCTTAAGGAAAGATTTATGACTTCAAGAGAAGTAAAAACACCGGGGGGAAAAAATCCAAAACATTTCTCACAGACCTCAAGAAAAGGAACAGGGGACCTGGGAGTAAAATCCAGAAGCTCCATAGCATTTTAGAGGAAAGTTTCCATTGTAGCACATCTGTTAATTGCCCTCATGTACTGCATCTCCTTCACTGACTGCCCTTCTGTTGTTTTATTTTGTCTGTCACCAGCTTAGCTTTAAACACGACTGAAAAAAACTTCAATTTAAAACTTATTATATTCTAAAAAATCCCCCAAAACATGAAGATGTGATGTAAATATCTGATGTAATGGCCTAACTCTTTAGAACCAGTCCTGCAAATGTGTAAGTTAGTTTCCCAGCATTTTGTCTGGCTACAAATTTACGATCCAGCATAATCTCAAAGTGGTATAGCCTTTAGTGTGAGTGACAGGTACTACTACACAGCGTGCTCCTGGTAATGAAAAACACAGGACAAATTTCCAAAGAAAAGAAAACCCCAAACGAACACAACAAATGACAGTGAAATGAAAAGATGCCTATTTGTCCATTGGCTCTCTCATAACTTCTACTGATCCCCCAGTGCACTGCAGGCATTTCCACGGAGGACCTGGCTAGTCTTGTGCATATATGTGACATTTGCAAGAAGATTTTTGTGCACTTGTTCATTCATTTACTTTGAAGGATGCAGCTGTTTGGAGTGCAGGTCCCAAGAGAGAGCTGAGCGGCTTCAGTTAGCCATCCCCTTTCCTTAAACACGCTGACAGGAGAGCCAGCTTGGACACATTCTGGAGGAAATACTGTTCTGTGGCTGCAGTGGCTGCTGCCATTCTGGCCCTAGAGAATTTGGCAGAGTGATAAAAAGCAGATTGCCCTGTGGAGCAGAGAAGCCAATGTCCAGGAGGAAACAGGGCCTGGGTGCTGGTGGTGCTGCACAGATGCCTTGATCAGGCTGAATGCTCCAGAAGAAAGGTGGAAAAGAGGAAAATAAAGAAATGTTTTTAAAGTTTGGCACGAACAGCATTCTTCTTTGCAGCAAGTACTCTCAGCAGTGTATGAGCGAGGGTACCCATGTAACCAGAACATCTTTCGCAAGGCTTACAAGAAATAACACCTGATCTGCCCAACACCAAAATTAATGTGATATCAAGGAACATGAAATATTCACGAGGTCTGATCTAACATGCACATTAGATCTTGTGTATAGCATCATACGTTTTAACCCTGCTGCTTCTGCAACCCTGTAATCCTCATGCACAACATGGATGCTGCGTCTTGTTAGCTCAAACTGCAACCGGGGAATTTCTGTGGGCAGAGCTTCCTCGAGGAACACAGGAGGACACTAAAGAAGTGCAGTTGGCCGTATCTCTAGTGCCGTGCCCATGCAAGAGCTGTGTGTGCACACATGCACACACCTACACTCACAACAAATCACAAGTGGGAGTGAAGCTGAATACCCATAAATCAGCTCAGCAATGCACAGTGGGGACTCGCATGAGAGGCTTTAACAGGCTGCTTCTCTGTGCGTTTCCTCTATAGGCACATACGTGTAAAACAGGGATGCTGCTGCTCAGAGCTGACTTCATACTTGCCGGTCGGTGTACGCCTGAAGAAAATCTGCTCTTTGGAGCTTCCCGTTTCAGGAAGGAATGTTGGGCCAGGTCTCCCAGAGCAGCAATATTAGTGAGACCAGACACTGTCACCTATGGATATTCAGCAGCCTTTTAAAACCAGAACACCTCCCACCCCACCTCAGCTTGTTCCTGCCCCTCCCTGGGGCTGATCTGCTCCCGTCGGACATAGGGAAGCAGCCCACGGGAGCCACGCGCCCGTCCTCAGCACACACAAGCACCAGCTCCGAGCCAGGATGCGCTCATTTCAAATAACTCAACTGTAAGAAAAATGCAAGGCAGCTAAGGAGGAGCACTTCCAGAGTCCTGGACTTCTGCCCTGGGGCAGGATCCAAATCTGCTTCCAGTACCTGTGAAATGGCAGCTCTGAGCTGTCCTGGGGCTGATCCAGCTCCGACCGACCAATGGTAGAATTAGCAGAAAATATATGAAACAATATTATCACAGAATTAAAAGATTTGCTTAATCAGACAGTGCTGAAATCTCTTCTTCTGAGAGAGGGTGCAAGCAGGGGTGGGCAGAATTGGAACAAGACTCCACGGTGTTAATACTCATGCTCCAAATTTTCATGTAAAGAGATCATAGCATTTCAGCTGCTGCTTTAGCTCATTAGGGGACAGTCACATCGAGGCACTGTGATGGGATCAGGCTCCGGCTGGGCAGCAGGCAGAAGAGACCAAATTCAGTGGAAAGTGTAAGATGAACACGGCATCACTAATTACGAGTGACTGTGCCTTATCAGGCAAACCGCTGTGCTGTAGTCACTTCTGCAGTTGTTATACAGCAAGCACTCCTCGCCCTTGCAAGTGGCAGCAATAATACTCTAAGAGAAGAAATCTGCAACGAAGTTGGGTACTGGAACACCACAATATTTTCCCAAGCACATAGGAAAGCTGAGCAGCAGCTGTCCACCTTTTTAAAAATAAAAGGGAAAAAGTGGTACCCTGCTGAATATTGTCTGCCATACAGAAAACAGCCGTGTACTCAAATTGCCAATAACCAATTCATAAGATGCCAGTATTTGGGAAGCACAGCTGTCCTCCCACACACATGTGCAGGCTCTTTGCCCAGGCAAGGGTAGCACAACATGGCACTTATGCCCTTCTGAGAGCCCAGAAGAGCTGAGCCCACACCAGGGATGCGTTTGCCTAGTGCCAACCGCCCCACCTGGCCAGACACCCCTTGCTCGTCACCTCAGCTCTCCTCACCAGCCTGAGATGTGGGCCCCAGGGCACCAACCGCTCCGGACTGTGGGCAAGGCAAGCAGGTAACCCCAGCCCCTGCTGACGGATGACACACTGGTGGAGCACCTGCCCCAAGTGCAACGGGCAGAGCTCAGTGCCACAATGGGACTGAGCACAGCCTGAATGCGAGCGCAAAAGCTGCTCTGAAGAGCATCTGGTGGGGCCAGGCACTGCTCAGCAGCAGAACGCTCCTGGACTAGTGCAAGGATTTCCCACCAGCACAGACCTAAACCCCTCTCACAACGGCAACGCACTTAACTCCTGTTCCTTATCAACACTTCCTATTTTCTATATTTACTATTCACCTTGTTTGAGCATTGTCAAGTAAGGATTTGTACATCTGCTTTTCTTTAATGTACCAACACCATGGTCCTACTTTCCCTATGCTTTAGTACTGATGTAGTAGTATAAGCTCACACTTTCACCTTAGTGAGAAAAAACCACTGGGGGGGGAAAAAAAAAGTCTCCCTCCAGTAATTGCTATTTAATCCCTGACCAGGAAAACTAACAAGTTATTCTAAGAGAGGCAAACCTTTGGGGCATTTGATTTTTAGAACAGCTGAGCACTGCGGCACTGCAAAAATGAGACATACAGGGTATTTTATTTTTGCTGCTCAGCAGCATGAAAGAGATAATGCAGTGGGGCTGCCAGTGCCTTATACAATCTGACACACCAAACAACCCAAGGGTGCTCGTCCTCCCGAGCACTCACAGCACATCTCATCCATTAGGAGAACGCAATGTGAAAACTGACCCTTCCCTTCTGAGTATCGATATAAATCCTGTTTGCCATTCAGGTTAGTTCAGAATGAAGAGGCTACTGAAACGACTCTTAGTATAGAAAAGCAGCACAATTAACCATTCAATACAAACAAGAGTTTGCTTTCTTTAAGAAACAAGCAAACAAAAAAACCCTCTGTTGTTAATTTATGATTTTGTTTCTTCTTCCCTCAAAGCCTGGCTGTCACACAAAAATTCTTAAGCAAAGGCTGCAGTTACAGCATGACCAAACACTAAACACAATGGTACTTGTGTGGGGAACACACAAGAGAACTGCTAAAGACAGATTTCCAGAGTTGGAAATTAATTTAAATGCTGTCATGATACATTGTCTCAAACCCTTGAATCATCATCCTCCTTTACCTTTTTACTGGAATGTATCATCTAAGCTACTACATCTGCTCAGCTATTTGGAAATTAGTAAATATTCAGTAAAAACAGCAAAACTTGTTGAATTCAGGATCTCTACAACAACCCTAAAATACTGTGCTCCTCTATAAAAGCCAGTCTCATTACAAAAAAGGGAAGATAAGTCTGTAACAAAAGCTAACAAAACACACACTACACACTGAATCCTCTAAGTGAGATTTCTTATGATGCTCTGCATGCCAAGTGAAGTTACCTGCAGCATTTGCTAGCTTGTTTGTACCATAAAGTGAAACATTTCTTTACAGAGTACTTAGTGAAATAACTGCTCAGTGACTTTATTTTAAAATCTCAAAAATCAGTTTACTATAAATTTTGAATGAGAATTTGATAGCCCTATATTAGCTGATGTAGAATACCTACATTTTAAGACATCAAGAATGCAGTAAGTTTTAACATTATCAATGGCAAATGCATCATTGCTTAGGCAAATAATATTCACACTCACCCGAGGCACAAAATGCAACAAAATCAAACCACAATGAAGACAAGAATTTTTAAGTATAAATTTTTAAGAGTAAGTTACATTTGAGATGTTATAAATTTTTATATCTATTTAAAAAGTATACATGAATTGCTATTCAGGATGCAGTGCTTTTGCTAGAAAATCCCTTTTAAAGCTGCTGTTTTCACAGCACCTATTTTGTACCGAGTTCAGTGGGGAAACTATCAAGTGCCAGGTGTCTGAGAACATTGGTAAATTCTCTGCCAACTAAAACGAAAGAATTAGGTCCTTTACTACCAGATTTCGATGAAGTATTTCATCAGTGCAAGAGCTCTGTATAGGCCCATATTTCAAAAGTTCTCCCAACAGACAAAACGTCGCAGGAATCCAGGAACCTGCAAAGTCAAACACAATCCACACATGCGACTTTTCTTGATGCTGCAAGAGAAGGTTTAAAGTAGAGATGCAGGATCATTCTTCCAGGAACTCAGAATGTAAAAACTAAATTTTCAGCCTTTCTGGGCATAACCACAAAATATTCGGGCATGAAACCATGAAAGGGAAAGCCGTTGACATCAGACAACCCGAGAGTGTGGTTTGAGTGGCATCTACTTAGCAACACCGGTGTGGATGTGTTACCTCTGCGACCCGCAGGAGGAAAGTTACGTGCGGGCTGTTTTCTGCTCAAATTGCGGCGAGTTCGGCTCACTAAAACACCGCGGAAGGCGCGCGGACCCCAGGGCAGGGCAGGGCAGGGCAGCAGCGCATCCGCGCAGGGCAGCGGCTCCGCAAAGCGCGTTACCGGGAGGGCAAACCCCGCCGAGTGCCGCTGGTGCGAACCGGGGCAGGCACCGGGGACCTCGGGAACGGGGCTCGGCGGGCGGCACGGGGGGCTCGGCAGGGCCCCGCGAAGGCAACGCCACCGGCCCCGGCCTCGACGGCCGCCCCGCTCCCGGCCAGGCGCGCAGCCTGCAAAGACGACACGAGACCGGTTCCTGGGTAAATGGTTTATGTAAGTAATAAAATATTTACTATAACATAAATAGAAACGTACCCTCGCAGTCTACATTGGTTTTGCAATAGAGATACAAACAAAAACCGAAACCCAAGGGGATGGGACCGGACCGAACCCACCAACGGGAGGGTGCGAGCTCCGCGCACGGTTAGAAATAAATAGAGACGGGCCGGGAAATGGTGTCGAAGCGTCCCCCCGGCCGCGCGAGGAGGGGAATAAATTAGAGATCGCAAACCTTTGGCTACTGCTGCGGCGGCCGCGGCGGCTCCGGCGGGCGAATAAATAGAGCGCGGGGCGCGGAGCGGGCGGCCGGGCCAGTCTGAGAATAAATTAAAGCGCGTCCCCCGCCGCCCGCCGAGCCGCCGTCGGGGCCGCGGGGGCCCGGGCAGTCACTGCACGGCGCCGGGCAGCGCGTGGTGCAGCGGCGACGTGTCCGCCTGTGCGTAAACGTCCTCCATCGGGGGGTGCGGGACCCCGGCCGGCGTCATCCGCTTCTCCTTCTGCCGCCGGTTGCAGAACCAGACCCGCACCACCTCCTTCTCCAGCTGGAGGGAGTCCGCCAGGGAGGTGATCTCGTGCGCCGAGGGCTTGGGGCACTTGAGGAAGTGGTTCTCCAGGGCGCCCTTGACGCCCACCTCGATGGACGTCCGCTTCTTGCGCTTTCGGCCCTGCGCTGCGATCTTGTCCAGGTTGGTGGGGCTGCCCGTGCTGGAGTCCGTCTCCTCCAGCCACTTGTTGAGCAGCGGCTTCAGCTTGCACATGTTCTTGAAGCTCAGCTGCAGCGCCTCGAACCGGCAGATCGTAGTCTGCGAGAAGACGTTCCCGTACAGGGTGCCCAGCGCCAGCCCCACGTCGGCCTGCGTGAAGCCCAGCTTGATCCGTCGCTGCTTGAACTGCTTGGCGAACTGCTCCAAGTCGTCGGAGCTGGGCGCGTCCTCGTCCGACGGCTCGGGCGGCCCCAGCGGCGGCGGCGATGCCGCCAGTTCGTGCCCGCCCGCCTCCTCGGCGCCCAGAGGGTCGCGCAGCCCGTGGTGCAGCGCAGGAGCCGGCGGGCCCAGCATCCCGTTGAGGCCCGCGTAGGGCTGCGCGTAGAGCAGCGGCTGCCCCGACGGCGGGGACATCGGCGGTAGGTGGTGCGCGCCGCCCTGCGCCCACCCGCCCGCCGCGCCGCCCGCTGCCGGCTGCGGCACCAGATGCGGGCGGTGATGGAAGGCGGCGGCGGACAGCTCTTCGCGGGGCCCTGGCGGGCCGCCCTTGGGGTGCTCGGCGGGCGGGAGGTGCGCGCCCCCGCCGCCCCCACCGCTGCCCCAGTCCGTGCCGGCGCTGGGCAGCCACTGGTGGTGCGCCAGCCCGACGGCGTGCCCTGCGGCGGGGGCCAGTCCCTGCAGGTACTCGTGGTGCATCATCTTCTGCACCTCGCGGTACGTGGTGCCCTGGTGCAGGCGGTCGCCGTCGGGGTGCATGAGCGCGGCGGAGCGGGGCAGGTACTGCGCGGCGGCGGCCATGGCGAGTGCGCCCCGCGCCTTTACCGCCGCGCTTTAGAGCCGCGCGCCGGGGCGCGGGGCAGCCGCGCGCCGGCCCCGCCCCCGCCGCCCCATTGGCCCG